>ML401980.1:263564-343211 GCA_005239525.1 Nicotiana knightiana | reverse complement strand
TTATTATTATTATTATTATTACTATTATTATTATTATTATTATTGTTATTATTATTATTATTACTACTACTACTACTACTACCACTATTATTATTGCGTACATGTTATTGTAAGTGACCCGCCTTAGCCTCGTCACTACTTCGTTGAGGTTAGGCTCGACACTTACAGAGTACATGTGGCCAGTTTCACTCATACTGCACTTTGCACTTCTTGTGCAGATACCAGAGTTAGTCCGAGCAGCGCTTAGTGAGATTGCCCAGATCCAGCTACCTATGGAGACTTGAGGTATAGCTGCACAATGTCCGCATCCCTGAAGTGCCCTTCTATGCCATCATTGCTGTTTATTTTGATTCAAATGGTTGTGTTTATTCAGAATATTATTTGTAGTACTCTAGACGCTCATGTATTCGTGACTCCAGTTTCTAGGATTGTATTTGAATTACGTCGTTCAGTAGTTTATCACCTTATTTCAGACTATTTGGTGGTTATTGTTATCATTTGATTTGGATTTGTTAAAACTGGTTAATTAATTTAGCTAACGTTGGCTTGCCTAGCAAGTGAAACGTTAGGTGCCATCACGGTCCCGAGGGTGGGAGTTCCGAATCGTGACAAGTTGGTATCAGAGCACTAGGTTGCCTAGGTCTCACGAGTCATGAGCAAGCTTGGTAGATGTCATGACCCAATTTCATTATAGGCGTGATGGCGCCCAACACCGTCATTAGGCAAGCCAACACCGATAAATCTAGTGGTTTCCACTTTTAATATGTTTGCAAATTGAGTAACATTCCTCATTAATAAAAGTTTTAGGAATTTACAGCTGTAAAGTGATTAAACAAAAGCAACTGAGTGCAAAATCGAAGTCATAACAATAATCCAAAATCATATGTCTACTAGTGTGTGTGCCAAAACCTGGTGTCACAAGTATTCGGGTCTTCTAGTAGAATAGACAAAATAATACTACTGTCTGAAAGAAATAGATAGAAATAATAATCCAAAAGAGAGACTCTGGTTGCTGCTGAACGGCTCGAAAGGGCAGCTCACCATGTAAATCCCGTGCTAGAAGTCAAGTGTGCGCGCCGGACTAGTAACCAGATGCGCATGTACCCAGTAAGTATCTAGTCTAACCTCGAAAAAGTAGTAACGAGAGGTCGACTTTGACACTTACTAAGGGTCAAAACATAATAATACGGAGTTCTAATTAAGCATGAAATATACAATGGAAATATAGCTCAACAAGAAGTAAGTAAACAAATCCTGCTTTCAAGTAAGGAGAAAATCATCTCTCTCATTTATTCCTTTCACCTTTCAAGTCCATGAAACATCATTAAGTATAAAAAGGAATTTCGGTATCACTACGCACGAGTTATGTCGAGGACATACGTCCCGATCCAAATATACATAATAATATACTATGCACTACCGATGGTCGAACGGCCCGAACCATATAATATATCAATAAATCCTGTCGAGGCGAACGACCCGCTCCCATGAGAGTAGTGGAAATTTACCCCGCTCGCAGAATATATTTGCAAAGCGGTTGAACATAGATGTTCGCAATCTATCATAGTATTTCTCAATATCGTTTTGAAATAGGAAATTCAACTTGGAACCTTAAATTATTGAAATTTTCAACCCCCACTTTAAATCCAACAAGTAGCAAAACAAAATCAAGCAACAATATCAACAAATCATGGTGTAAGCCTAAATCTACCCGAACATAAGCATGAATAGTAGCTACGCGCGGACTCTCATCACATTGTACATGTGTAGCCCCCACAAATAGAAGCACATTTTGATTTAAGTTCACCTATGAGGTTAATTCCCTCTTACAAGGTTAGAAAAGAGACTTACCTCGTCCCAAAGCCAAATTCTCAGTTCAAAAAGGTGCTCAAACCTCCAAATTTGATGCAACACGACTCGAAACAAGTCAAATATCATATAAATTATCAATTTATGCTCAAAAGTTCATATCCCCATTATTAAAGTGATTACCCAACCCTAAATGCAAGATTCCTAAAATTCACCCTTGGGCCCAAGTGCCCGGATTCCATAATTTTTTTGAAGAAAGTTGTTACCCATAACCTTAGGAACATAAATGTATGACTTTTACTAAGATCCATAACCAATTTCGTGGTCAAATCTCATTTTTACCAAAAACCTAGGTTTTCATCTAAACCCTTGATTTTCACTAATTTTTACATGTTAATCTACCCATAGTCTATGTATTTAACTCACGTTGTACAGAAATTACTTACCTCAAAGTGCTATGTGAAATCCCTCTCCCAAAAGCTCCCAAAATCGCCCAAGAGATGAAGTGAAATGAAATAAATGGCCTAAGTCTTGCATTAAATGAGCTGGGCACAAGACTCTGATGTCGCATTTGTGACACTAGGTTTGCAAATGCGAGGGCGCGAATGCGACAAAACTCTAGCAAATGCAATGCCTGGCTCCAGCTGCTAAGGTCGAAAATACGATGGAGGGGTCGCAAATGCGATCACTGCTGAGTTTGCAAATGCGGCTCAGGTGTCGCAAATGCAAAAACTCCCCAAGCTGAGCTTCTTCGCAATTTTGAAGCTCTTCCTGTAAATGCAAAGTCCGCATTTGCAAACTATTTCTCGCATTTACGAGACCTGCAACTGGTGCCAAGAAACATCAGAAATCTAGTGTGTTTTTCATCCCTTCCGCACGTCTGAAACTCACTCGAGCCCTCAGGGATCCACACCAAACACCTACACCTATCTAACAACATCATACAAACTTGATCGCGCGATCAGACGACTGAAATAATATCAAAAACCACGAATCGGACGCCAAAACGCATGAATTAACTCATGAACTCAAACTTCTATAAAGACTTTCGCTCGTCCGATTCCTATCAAATCAACTCGGAATGACACCAAATTTTGCATGCATGTCTTTAATGATACTACAGAACTATTCCCGATCTCAAATTCCATTTGGACCTTGATATCACCAAAACTCGTTCCAAACCAAATTTTAAAGAACTTCAAGGACAAACTTTAGATATTAGGCGCACGCTCCCAGGTCATCCAAAACCTGAACCAAGCATACACCCAATTACGAAATCATCATATGAACCTATTGGAGCCGTCAAATCTTGATTCTGAGGTCGTTTACTCAAAATGTTGACCGAAGTCAAATTTAGCCTTTTAAGGCCAACTTAAGGAACCAAATGTTGCGATTTCAACCCGAACCCTTCCAAATCTCAAAATAACCATCCCAACAATCCACAAAATAGTTAAAGCACATATGGGGAGTCTTATTTAGGGGAACAGGGCTCTAGCAAGCAAAACGACCGGTCGGTTCATTGCAGTAGAGTCTGGAAGATCGGTATAGAGACGTCTGTATTTATCTTCTAGAAGCTATAAGGCTTTAGGAAAATTTCACTTCTTTCTTTCTATATCGTGTAGCTTATTTTCATTATTGAAGTTTGAACCATTCTAATTTGTTCTCTCATAGATGGTGAGAACTCACACATCGTCTACAGCCGGCAGGAGCTAGAGCCCCATGTTGCAGTCACTAACAAGGGTAGGGACTAGGCCAAGGCAGAGGATGAGGTAGAGGCAGAGCTCAACTTAGAGCACGAGCATCAGCATCCATGGTGGAGCCTCAGACTGACCATGAGGAGGAGGTCTCAGTTCAGACCGCACCAGTCGGACCCGCTCAGGTCCTAGAGAGATTCATTTCCTTTCAAGAGTCGCCTAGCCACATAAAGCTCTTTTCTCCAAGTAAGGGCGCCTTTATAAAATTAAAGGCCTAAAGCAAAATTTAATAAGAGGCCTTATGCTTTTCTTTAATTGGAATTCACATATAATATAAAGCCTTTAGATTTACATAACAATATTGTTATTTATATTACAAAGGGTAATTTAAATAACTAAGATGTTAGACATGTATTTACAATATATTACCTTTGATATTATTGTAAAAAAACTATATTCACTAATATGAAGATTAAGTAGTTTAATCCAAATATTCTAAAATATTTTGTTGTTTAAGAGTAAACACTCTTTCTTTCTTTTCTTTTTACAGAAGTTTTGTCGTTTTAGTTTTTTTATGTAAACTTTAATATTGTCTAAATTTAAATAAAATTATAAAATTCACCACAAAATTTTTGGGCCCTCAAAATCTCGAGGGCCTAAATCAAGGCTTTACTAGCTACCCCCTAGACCTACCTATCCATCTGTAACGTTCTCATTCAAATTTGAGTCTAAATTAAGACAACCATGATACAGAATATTGTGAATGTGTCATCCAGTTACTGAATGTGAATAAAGCTGATTGAACATAATATTCGTGGGGCAGTGCTTTTAGGGGAACTGGTGGCCTGAAACCAAAATCATACTATATTATAAGCAGGAAGACCTAAGCTTAAAGTTAGATTACAAAAATTCCCCTCAAAAGTTGAATGGCCATTTTGCCTTTCACTTAAACATTATTTCAATATATTTGTCTTTCTACAAAAGAGAACATACATTTCAATTACCAAAAAGAAAAATCATATTTTTCAATTTCAATGAATATGATAATGAAAAGACAATTGTTTGGACTTTCGTCCATTACTGAATCCTTTTCAATTTACTTGAATTACTTCCTGTAGACAATAAATTGCGTCTAGAAAATAAAATCATGACGGAAAAATATTGTAACAATCGTGTTACACCCCATATTTTCGTACGTAAGAATACGTAGTAAGTCAATTTATGTAAGCTGAGAAATGAAATCATCTATGAAAAGTTTATAAAATAAGTTAATCATATTGCCGTGGAGGTTATAAATATTTAAGATCACGACTGCCAAGTACCAAGAGGGTTGGAAGGCTTAGAAGCTAAACGAATTGAAGAAAATAAGTTTCGTCAAAAGTCGACAAGTTGGGAATGTTATAACATGTACTTTTAGGGTGAGACTAGAATCCTTAACAATACAAGGAGATTATTTATGAGTTATTTTAGTCGTATTATAATCGTGTGTTATGTTTTGAAGTCAAGCGAGTTGTGGAACAAAAGTTTGAAAAGGTCATCACAAGTTACATTTATAAATGTGTTGAAACTTTGGTCAAATGTAGCTGAGCTTTTCTCCCAATATACTTAGAATTAGTGGATGATCTACCTAACAAATTGAAGATCTATGAGCCTAGTTTCTAATTAATTTAACCATTCATCTATAAGAAATTGGAGTATATAGCTATTCGCGTTTTTGTGAGACTGCACAAGAAGCTCCCATGGGACCCACAAAGTCGGTGTAAAACTCCAGCTTGTATTTAAGTCAATTCTAAATCGTTTTCACTCATTTTTCTCGTCCAAAACAGTTCGTAAACCCTCCTACATACTCTCTAAGGATTACTCTATGATTCTAGGGTGAAAACCTAAGATAAAAATATGAATCCAACGCTAGAAATCCCATGGTGCTTGCTAAATCGTAGTTCTTCATCTTGTGGTTGGTTTGGAGGGTTCTTCAAAGTGAAGTAAACTCAGGTTTCATGTTGTTCTTGTTGATTAAGGTATTCATCAGTCTTACTTCATATATATCAGATTTTCAAGTCAAATTACAGTGTTTACACACCAACTTGAACATCAAAAGTTGATTCAAGAAGAGAATACAACACCTATAGTGTTGTGGTATCATTGAGGATAATTGTGGCTGTGTTTGGATAAAATTTCAAGTTGCTGCTACTTTCTAAGGTGAGTATAATAGGCTACTAATTGTACTTAATCTCTCTTGTATGTTGGTTAAGTTGTTAGGATGATAAACTACAAGATAATACTTGGATTAGCTTGAGATGTTGTTGTTCATGAGGAATTGATTTGAAAGTTGCTCTTATGAACTTTAACTGGCTGGAAATTATAGAAAATAAGTTGGCTATGATACTGTTAGTATGATTATGTTGGTTTACATGTCAATCTTGTTGAGGAAATTGGTAACTAGAAAAGGAAATGACTATAAAGCACCTGGAAGTTGTCGACAATGATATTATCTTATGTTGGACTATTTTGGTAACTTTAAAATTGAGTACAAGGTTGGAAATCCATTAAAAGGTATTGGTTATTATACTGAATATATTACTAAGTTCAAGATTGAATGATAATGGGGTTGAAGGGTGCTAAAGGGATTCAATCCGAGCTTGCCGCTCGTCGTGATATGTTGATGACTTGTTAATGAAATATTTTACCCTATTGTTGATGTCGTTCTTATTGTATCTCTGGTTGTTGTTGTTGGTATATGGTATTATAGAAGGCCCTTGTTACAGGGAAGATGCTGCCCAAATTTACATAAACGATCAACTAGCTTAAGTTACAGACTTAGCCTTTACTCAACACCAATTTTGAATCTCCTTATGCTATAGTAGACTGAGTTGAGTTGTATGAAGAGTTTCTTGGAAGCTATTAAGGACTCAATGAGGTTAAGGTATGTTAAGGATAAACCTTTCTTTCATTTTGGCATGATCACATAACTACATGTGTTTGATAATGAGACATAAAGAGAAGTTCGTATTCTTGAACTTATGTACATTATCCTAGTCTCATAAGTTATAGTATCCTTCCTTATAGGGACTTTATATTCAGTTAACTATTGTCTTCTTCCAGTCAAAAGAGCAGAGGGTATATATATACACAATATTACAGTAATTTTACCACCATCGAGCTATAATCGATGTAGGCCCCTATTGGGCAGTAATACAATATTTTCACCACCATCAAGCTATAATCGGTGGGCAGACCCTTATTGGGAAACCTCTGATCAGATGGTAAGTTATATACCAAGCTTACTGTGGTCGAGCACCTATGAGCGAGCCCAGAATGACCGAGATACAGAGCTTAGTATGGTCGAGCGCCTATGAACGAGCCTACTAAGGTAGAGCAGCTATATGTACCGAGCCTTATAGCGCCAGACATCTATTTTACTTTCTATATTGAGAGAGTTGAGTCAGTATCAACAGGTAAACATATCTTCAAGTCATCTTTGACTCCCAGTTGCTTTCAGTTATTATATTATCGGTTTGGTTTCATCTTTTAGTTATTCTATTGTCTTACATACTCGGCACATTATTGTGTACTGACATCCCTTTTGCTGGGGACATTGCATTTCACGCATGTAGGTCCTGATAGACAGCTGGATAGACCTTCCCGGTAGACAGAGTCAAACATCAGCTCGGTTGGTAAGCTCCACTTCCTCAGAGCTACCAGGTCTAAACCTTGGGGTCCATTTTATATATACAGGTTTGATGGGTAGGTCGAGGCCCTGCCCCGACCATGGTACAGTTCAGTTATCTATAGAGGCTTGTAGACGAGTCTAATATAGTTTGTATATCAGTAAATGTTCATGGCGGCCTCGTCATCCTGCACAGTTATATATATATATATATATATATATATATATATATCTGTGTGTGTGTGTGTGTGTGTGTGTGTGTTTACCCCTGAGATGAGAGAGACGACATTTTCAGATGATTTAGAATATGGCCTCATCAACCTTAGTTTAGGGTTACCCCTCTAGAGTTCACAGTTACAGAGTGGTACGCTCGGGCCGATTATGGCATTGGGTGCCGGTCATGCCTCTTCAGGTTTGGGGTGTGACAAATTGTAGTATTTGATTTCAAATAATATGAGTGTACAATCTCTATGGATTCACTTATTCTTCTTTCCAAAGTAAATTAAATCAAAAGGCTTTTGAGCTTGATCTTGAATATGTAGGTGTTGCCACGAACGATGATCTTGAATTCAGCTAGCACAAACTTTGATTTGAACTCGTTCTCCTTAAATCATGATTTGTTCTTCGTTCTTGAGCTTGAAATTGATTTCTTGAACTTGAACTTGAACTTGATTGCTTGAAGCTTGAAACCTGTAGAGAAATTTGCGGTGTTTGATCCACGAGCTCTCTCTTGCTTCTTGCTATAACTTCTGGTCTCTTTTCTGGGTTACGAAGAACTCTATTTATAGTTTTGGAAGGGAGGATTTATGATAAGAACAAACTCTTTCCGAGCAATCAAATCGAAGTGTGACAAGGCCACATTTGGTTGGCCAGAACATGTTACTTGCATACATGGCGCGATTTCATTAGCCTTTTTAATGTGACTTGGCACGCCTTGTCATTTTAATACGTGACATGATCCTATTGGCTCTTCTATTTGAATTGGCGTGCCACATCATTTGACACGTGACACCAATCTTAGCCTACAGGAAGACGGTATGTTGGCCCCCTAGGAAGATGACATCTTGGGCCTAATGAATTTGGCTCATTACTTGTAGCCCAATGAATTAAGACTTATTTGTTTAATCCATAAATATTTGGACTTATATAATTAATCTAATTATATTATCCCATAATACTTAGTTGGACTAGCATATTTAATATATACTCCAAATTATTGTATTGAATTTAAATCCTATAAGTTTTGTATGCCTACAAATGCCCCTAGTTCAAGACTTGTGAGTAGGCAATCTCTATTACTAGGATTGAAGTATCATGCAATATCAACTTTGAATATCACGTCAACTTTGAACTCCAAAACGTAGCGTAAGACCATTGTGTCGATCACATTTGATTACAACTATGGATAACTGACCACATAGTTTGTATTTAAACTTTAATATTTCCACAAACACTCATTTTTTCATGATTAAAAAAACAATTCCAACCTTACTACATCTAATTGATAAAGAAGCTCAAATACAATAGCCACGTATGATATTTGCTTTCTTTATTTGATATTTGCCTTAAGTTTAGCCAAATATTTTGCTTTAGAAAGGAACTCTCCCTGTCAAATTCTAATTGGAATCAAATTATGACAATCAAAAGGCGGCAATAGCAATCCCACATCGGGCCAAACGTGTTTCTTTAGTCGCTCCAGTATATATATATATATAGCAACATGGAAGCATATAGAAGGGTAAATCCATAAAGAGGCCAACTTAAGGTGCAAAGAGACTTAAATGTCCACCTTAAATTGGAAAGTTATAGTTCCTTTTAAGGACAAACTCGCAAAGAATCCAACTTAAGGTGTGAAGGGACTAACATGTCCACCTTAAGATTGAAAAATTTGAAGGCTTCAACTTGAAGACTTGATGGAGTTGATGACATCAACTTGAACACTTGGCGGACTTTGCAGACTTCAACTTGGAGACCGACAAACATGAAGATTTGATGGACTTGAAAATTTGACGGACTTTTACGCTTTAACCTGGAGACTTTGAGGGCTGAAATATTTCAACTTGAAGACCGGCGAGTTTGAAGACCTCAACTTGAAGACTGACAGACTTGAAGACTTCAACTTGAAGGGTTGGAGGCTTAAATATTTCGACTTGAAGACCAAAGAACCTGAAGACCGGCGGACTTAAAGATTTGGCGAACATGAAGACATAATGAACCCCCGGACTTCAGCGCAAATATTTGGTAGCCTCTGAAAAGACTATAATCGTCACATTGAATACACTGATTTACCAAGGAGGCTTTCCCCCTCTAACTCATATGAGATCCAAAATTCAATAGAAGAATGATATTTTAGCCCGACTTTCAAGTGTCGATTGAATGAATTACTTCCATCATATTTCATTTAGACAATGATTAAGCAATATGTATCTTTTGAACTTATGCGACTGAGCTTAGAATGAAACTCTAAGCTACCTATGTACCTCGGTGAAGAGAATCAAGCCATACCATAGTTCAGAATGGGTGATGTTTTTTAATTGTCCTAACTTTCTCCTAGGCCGCTGTAATGACCCAACCGGTCATTTTTGCATTATCAGACCTTGTTCCCCTATATGAAACTTCCCATAGTGTCTTATTACAAGTTATGACTTGCGGGGACTGGTGGTCCGGGATTCGGAGGTGTTTAGAGTGCTCTGGAACATTTGGTTCCTTAAGGTTGGCCTTTAAGGCTAAGTTTGACTTCGGTCAATATTTTGGGTAAACGACTTCAGAATCGAGTTTCGTCGGTTCTGGCAGTTTTGTATGATGATTTTAGACCTGGGCGTATGTTCGGAATGGGTTTCTGATGAACCGGGAGCGTTTCGGTGCCCAATATTGAAATAAGAAATTCCTTAAGTTCCTATTGTGGTTTGGGGCATGTTTTTGTGTTATCGAGGCCCGAACAGAATTTCGAGATCGGGAATAGTTTCGTTATGTTATTTATTACTTGCGTGCAAAATTTGGTGTCATTCCGAGTAGTATAGGTCGGTTCGGCGCGTTGTTAGCGAAGTCTAGAAAACTTAAAGTTCCTAAGTTTGGTTCTTGGGGTTTTGAGGTGTGATTTTGAGTTTTAGCATTTTTTGGGGTGTTTCGAAGGCTTGAGTGAGTCTGTATTATGATTTGGGACTTGTTGGTATATTTGGACGGGGGCTCGGGTGGACCCAGGTTCCTTCCAAACACCACACGAGGCCAAAATCAGCTTAAATAGCTACTGGTGCACCTGTTCTGGTGTGACCGCAGGTGCGGTTGCCCAGTCGCAGGTGCGGGACCGCTCCTATGGTCCCAGCCTCGTAGGTGCGACCCCCAGTGGGCAATCCATTTCTTGCAGGTGCGGACAAAGTTCCATAGGAGCAGAGCCGCAAGTGCGGTCTCCACTTCGCAGGTGCGGGCCCAGGCTTCCTCGTCCATTTCCACAGGTGCGAGACCGCATGTGCGGTCCTCGAGCCGCAATTGCGGAAACACTATTCAGACAATGTGTTTTTATACACGGGTTTTAATTCATTTTTTTCATCTTCTTCTTCTTCCTTGGGGCGATTTCCACCATTTTAGAGGGGCAAATGACCTGGTTATTGAAGGTAAGTAAATTATACTCTAATTTTAGCTTCATGCATGGATTACAATCTAAATTAACTACCTAAATTAGTGAAAAATCAAGAATTGGGTAGTAACCTAGGGATTTCGATAATTTGAGAATGTACCCGTGAATTAGCTATGAAATCAAGTAGAAATCATGTATTAATGATCCTTAGGCTATGGGTGAGTATTCCCTTCGAGAATTTTTGGAATCCGAGCATGTGGGCCCGGGGTTGGATTTTAGAATTTCTTCAAGAATGTTAAATTTGGCTAAGTAATAGGAGAATTCCTTGCTTTGGATATAAATTGATATATTTGTATAATATTTGGCTAGTTTCGAGTCCTCGGGTGTAGAGTTCGGAGTTTCGGGCGCGTTCTTGGTCCAAGGAGTAAATTTGACGCAAGGTGAGTCTCCTTTCTAACCTTATAAGGGGGAATTGTCCCCCTAGGTGATTTAAATGATATATGTGATAATTGTGGGGGCTACGTACGTACAAAGTGACGAGAGTCCGTACGTAGCGACTATTACTATTATGTCGGGGTAGTTAGGCCCACATCATGCCTTGTGTCTTACTTGATAGGAACTATATGCTTAATGAATTAACATTACATGTTGCTTATTTCCCCGAAGTTATGGAATTGGAGGAAAAACTTGTAAGAAATTGTTCACTGAAGAGTATCTTCTTTTAAAAGGAATAATGTGTGTGCATGTGACTGCTTCCAATTTACATTTCGTGAGTGGAGTGTGATTTCCCCCACTCATATGGGAACGGGCCGTAGGCCACGGCGGATTGAGAGATGCACTTTTGGTACGGGCCATTCGATCCTCGGCAGTGCATAGAGAGGATTGAGAGATGAACTTTTGGTACGGGCCGTTCGATCCTCGGCAGTGTATAGACGTGAGTACTTTGTGGAGAGGTGCACTTTTGGTACGGGTCGTTCGATCCTCGGCAGTGCACGGACATGACTATCTTATGACTCCGGCCCGGTTGTCCTTACCCTACATGCGTATGATTTAATTGTTACTAAATTCATGGATATTGATTTGACATATATTTGGGGGGAAAGTGAAGTGGTAATTGTTTTATTCATTCCTAGTACCTTCCTTGGATTTCAGTACCTTACATATATTTGTTGCTTCACTTCCTTAAGGTTGGCCTTTAAGGCCAAGTTTGACTTCGGTCAACATTTTGGGTAAACAACCTCGGAATCAAGTTTCATCGGTTCCGGCAGCTTTGTATGATGATTTCAGACCTGGGCGTATGTTCGGAATGGGTTTCTGATGACCCGGGAGCATTTCGGTGCCCAATATTGAAATAAGAAGTTCCTTAAGTTCCTATTGTGGTTTGGGACGTATTTTTGGGTTATCGAGGCCTGAACGGAATTTCGAGACCGGGAATAGTTCCATTATGTCATTTATGAGTTGTCTGCAAAATTTGGTATCATTCTGAGTAGTATAGGTCGGTTCAGCGCGCTGTTAGCGAAGTCTAGAAAACTTAAAGTTCCTAAGTTTGGTTCTTAGGGTTTTGAGGTGTGATTTTGAGTTTTAGCATTTTTTTTTTGAGTGTTCCGAAGGCTCGAGCGAGTCCGTATTATGATTTAGGACTTGTTGGTATATTTGGACGGGGACTCGGGTGGGCCCAGGTGCCTCCTGGACACCACACGAGGCCAAAACCAGCTGAAATAGTTGCTGGTGCACCTGTTCTGGTGTGACCGTAGGTGCGGCTGCCCAGTCGCAGGTGTGGGACCGCTCCTGCAGTCCCATCCTCGCTGGTGCGACCCCCAGTAGGCAAGCCATTTATTACATGTGCGGACAAAGTTCCGTAGGAGCGGAGCCAGAAGTGCGGGCCCAAGCTTCCTCGTCCATTTCCGCAGGTGCGGGAAACACTGTTCAGACAGTGTGTTTTTATACACGGGTTTTAATTCATTTTTCTCATCTTCTTCTTCTTCCTTGGGGCGATTTCCACCATTTTAGAGGGGCAAACGACCTGGTTATTGAAGGTAAGTAAATTCTACTCTAATTTTAGCTTCATGCATGGATTACAAGCTAAATTAACTACCTAAATTAGTGAAAAATCAAGAATTGGGTAGTAACCTAGGGCTTTCGATAATTTGACAATGTACCCGTAAAGTAGCTATGAAATCAAGTATAATCATGTATTAATGATCCTTCGGCTATGGGTGAGTATGCCCTTCGAGAATTTTTGGAATCCGAGCATGTGGGCCCGGGGTTGGATTTTAGAATTTCTTCAAGAATGGTGAATTTGGCTAAGTAATAGGTGAATTCCCTGCTTTGGATATAAATTGATATATTTTGTATAACATTTGGCTAGTTTCGAGTCCTCGGGTGTAGAGTTCAGAGTTTCGGGCGCGTTCTCGGTCCGAGGAGTAAATTCGACGCAAGGTGAGTCTCCTTTCTAACCTTGAAAGGGGGAATTGTCCCCCTAGGTGATTTAAATGCTATATGTGATAATTGTGGGGGCTACGTACGTACAAAGTGACGAGATTCTGTACCTAGCGACTATTACTATTATGTCCGGGTAGTTAGGCCCACATCATGCCTTGTGTCTTACTTGATAGGAACGATATGCTTAATGAATTAACGTTACATGTTGCTTATTTCCCCGAAGTTATGGAATTGGAGGAAAAACTTGTAAAAATTGTTCACTAAAAAGGATCTTCTTTTAAAAGGAATAATGTGTGTGCATGTGACCGCTTCGCAATTTACATTCCGAGAGCGGAGTGTGATTTCCCCCACTCTTATGGGAACGGGCCGTATGCCACGGCGAATTTAGAGATGCACTTTTGGTACGGGCCATTTGATCCTCGGTAGTGCATAGAGAGGATTGAGAGATGCACATTTGGTACGGGCCGTTCGATCCTCGGCAGTGCATAGATGTGAGTACTTTGTGGAGAGGTGCACTTTTGGTACGGGTCGTTCGATCCTCGGCAGTGCATAGATGTGAGTACTTTGTGGAGAGGTGCACTTTTGGTACGGGTCGTTCGATCCTCGGCAGTGCATAGATGTGAGTACTTTGTGGAGAGGTGCACTTTTGGTACGGGTCGTTCGATCCTCGGCAGTGCATAGATGTGAGTACTTTGTGGAGAGGTGCACTTTTGGTACGGGTCGTTCGATCCTCGGCAGTGCACGGACATGACTATCTTATGACTCCGGCCGGTTGTCCTTACCCTGCATGCGTATGATTTAGTTGTTACTAAATTCATGGATATTGATTTGACAAATACTTGGGGGGAAAGTGAAGTGGTAATTGTTTTATTCATTCCCAGTACCTTCCTTGGATTTCAGTACCTTACATATATATTTGTTGCTTCACTGCCTTTACATGCCTACCGTTTCTATTATAAATTATACTGTTAGACCTTAGTGAGTGTCAGGTTGACCTCTCGTCACTACCTCTTTGAGGTTAGGCGGGATACTCACTGGGTACATATATATATTTATGTATTCATGCTGCACTTCTGTACTTAATTGTACAGGTTCTGAGGCTGGTGCATCTGGTTATCCGACCGAAGCTTGACGTATATTCTGGACTTGACTCCACGGTGAGTTTCCTCCCTTGGCGATTCTCAGCAGTACTATGGAGTTATCTTTTGTTTATTTCTTTCAGACAGCAGTACAGTTTGTATCATCTTTTGTTTATTCTACTAGTTCGCCTGTTGACTTGTGACACTAGTTCCTGGCACACACATAGTAGACTCTATAATTTGGGACTGTATATATTGGTTCATGATCATTGTGGTTGTATTTACGTAAGTTGGGTTATGTATCCGCTTTTATTTAAATGATCTAAGCTTAAAATTTTGGTAATTGTGTGGTTGGTATGTCAAATAAGGATGATCTCACTAGTAAACAATTGTTGGCTTGCCTGACTCCGGTGTTGGGCGCCATCACGACCTGTGTTGGATTTTGGGTTGTGACAGCCGCCTCTTTCGAGGTTTGCAACCTAGCAAATTTTTTTTATTTTTTGTGTTTTATGTCCTAACTTTTGCCTAGGCCGCCTCTTTCGAGGTTTTCAACCTAGCGAACGTTTTTTGGGTCGTACACAATATATACTCTTTGGGGGCAGGAGTAACATACAGTTTATTCTCTTGGTTAAGGAGTATAGTAATTTGAAGAGCTTTGTAACTTGAAGTTCGGCTCGAATTTGAAGAGCTTCGTGACTTGAAGTTTTACCTCAACTTTGAAGAGCTTTCGACTTGAGTTTTTGCTCGAATTTGAAGAGCTTTGTGACTTGAAGACTTTGCTCGAATTCGAAGAGTTTTACGACTTGAAGACTTTGCTCGAATTTGAAGATCTTTACGTCTTAAAGAATTATTTCAAATTTGGTGAGCTTCGTGACATACAATATAGGCTCTTGTGCCAAGAAGCATTATAATTTGCAGTTTATGCTCGTGCATTGAGGAGCGTTATAACTTGCAGTTTAAGCTCGCGCTTGAGGAGCATCATAACTTGCAGTTTAGGCTCGTGTGTTGAGGAGCATTATAACTTGCAGTTTAGGCTCATGCATTATGGAGCATAGTGACTTGTATAGACTCTTCGATTTTATTTTTGAATAAAAACTTGCCCCCATCATCGCCTTCTTGTTCTTCTTCGTCGTCGTAAGGCTCAAAGACAGGTAGCCCCTGGTCGGTACTTATGGTCATATTTAGTTCCATATCATGAGCACGAGTTGCTAATACTTCAAATGGTTTGGTATTTATGCCTAGTAAGATATAGCAAAGACCTCAATGCTTGCCTTGAATGTACATTTTGATGCCAGAAGTTTCGCTAAGGCGATCTTTGTAGTTGAGGCTTAAGCTCCTCCAGCGGTTGATGAAGTCAATAACTAGCTCATCCTTTTGTTGATAAATTTTTGTAAGTCCGATCATGCTTATGATGCTTCTTGTTCTATAGAAACGATTGAGAAACTCTTGCTCTAACTGCTCCCAACTATTGATGGATCCAGGTTCGAGATTTGTGTACCAATCAATTGCATTATCTTTGAGAGATCGAATAAACTGTTTGACAAGATAATCACCGTACGTTCCAGCATTGTTGCAAGTTTCAACAAAGTGCGCTACATGTTGTTTCGGATTTCCCTTGCCGTCGA
Organism: Nicotiana knightiana; assembly: GCA_005239525.1. NCBI lineage: Eukaryota > Viridiplantae > Streptophyta > Magnoliopsida > Solanales > Solanaceae > Nicotiana > Nicotiana knightiana. The sequence goes on along the minus strand of ML401980.1, from coordinate 327,321 downwards.
ATTTTTGCAACTTAGAAAGTTGATAACTAGCATGCATCTTCAAGTTATCAATTCTTTGCGTATGCGGTTTTGCATATGTGAAAGAGAATTTGGATTACGACCCTGCTTGTCTTTGATAGACTCCATGATGAATGTCACGACCCAAAATCCAGTATAGCTCGTGATGGAGCCTAACACCACCGTTAGGAAAGCCAACAGTGGTTGATCAGTTTAGTTACTCATGTTATTACTTTTGAAATCGTGAATCTTATTAGATAAAGAAATCATTGCTTTAAAATCATGGAAACTTAATATTTAAATGGAATAGATAATAAAAGTGCATAATTGCTAGGCAAAACCACAAACAATTTACAGAATATCCCAAAACCCGGTGTCACAAGTGCATGAGAATTTACTAAGGAGTACAATGATAATATAACATTTGCCTAGAATGTAAATGAGACAGGACAAAATGAATAGTATGATGGAGACTCTGTGGACTGCGATGCGCAGCCTGGTATGCAGCTCACATAAAGTCTCCTCAACAGTTGCACCTACGCGCCAAGATGATCACCATATGAACATGTCAGATCCTGCACATTTAGTGTAGAAGTGCAGTATGAGTACGTAAATCAACTCGTACCTAGTAAGTATCTAGCCTAACCCCGGAGAAGTAGTGATGAGGGGTCGACATCAACACTTACTAGAGGTCCAATAAAGCAATATAATAGACCATAAGCATAATACGAAGCACACAACAATAATGGGGTAAATTTATAAGCTACAGAATCTTCCAAATATTTCTTTTAAAGTATGAATTTCTCAGTCTTGTATTCTACCTTAACAACTCAAAAAATCCCAATATCAAGTGAATAAGGACTACCATATAAAAATGTCGGGCATCAGTGGAAAGATAATCTTGTAAACATTCGGACTTCCAGCGACATAACGCACGATTATGCCGAGGTCATTCGACCCGATCCATAATAATGTGTACACTGTCGAGGGTCGAGCAGCACGAACCATAGGTGCGTCTATTATACTGCTGAGACATTCAGCCCGCTCCACAAGAAAGGAAGAAAATTATCAAATTACGAGACACCTGCTTAAAATACAGTACATGAGTACAAAGTGAATTCAACATTTACTGTTCCTCAAATAAGTTTCCAACAACTCAAGGTGATAAGGCTCGGCGTAATGTGTATATATATAATTCTAAATCAATTTCAATTCTAAATTCAATTAATTAAGCCAGCTGAATGAGTTAAAATAATTCAGATACATGATCAAGTCCTAAATCTACCCGGACATGAACATGCTTTAGCCACGTATGGACTCTCGTCACCTCATGCGTACGTAGCACCCACAACCAGTAGCACATAACAATTATATCACCTAGGGGATAGTTTCTCCGTCACAAGATTAGACATGAGACTTACCTTGCCCCGAAGTTCAATAATCGTCCCTAACGCCTGTCTAACACCTCAACTCCAAGTCAGACGTTCTAAAACTAGTCAAACAACGTGCAAAACAATCAAAATATACTCTAATGCGTATAACTTAACAATTTATAATAATTCACATCTCCGCTCGAAAAGTCAACAAAGTCAACCCTCAGGCCCACGCCTCGGAACCCGATGAAAATTCACAAAATCCAAACACCCATCCCGATATGATTTCAACCATACCAAAATATCAAATTTCGACAATGAATCGTCCTCCGTATCTCCAATTTACACTTTCGGAAGATTTCATAATTTTTCTTAATTTCTTCCATAAAATTCAAAATAAATGGTGAATATAACCATGGATTTATGAGATATAATAACTTAAGGATATAGAACACTTACCCAACCCGAAGTCGTGAATAACTCCTTCAAAATCGTCCAAAACCGAGCTCCAAAAATCCAAACAAAAAAGAGGAAAAAGACCAAGTTCGATCCTTAATAATCTGTCCAATTTTGCTTCTGCAGACAGATTAGCGCATCTACGACGTTGCTTCTATGAATCCCACTACCCAGTCGCACTCTCACACATACAGATATAATTTCGCTTCTGCGACATCGGAAGCCCGAGTCTCATTTTTTCATCTGCAAGGCCAGCCGCTTCTAGGCTGAAGATTTCTCTTCTGCAATTTGTGCCTTGCCCCTTCCTAGTCGCTTCTGTGCTGCCAAAGACCGCATCTGCAATCACGCGGGTGCGGCAAATGCTTCACACCTGCAAGCACTGCCAATCCTTCAAAATTTCGCTTCTGCGAACGCTGCTTCGCTTATGCGATTAACCATATGCGATCAACTTCATCGCAGATGCCATGACACCAATGGCTTCCAAAAACTAGCTTTTACAAAAATTTCAAACAATCTGTTAACCATCCGAAATCCACCCGGGGCCTGCTTAACCTCAACCACATATGCCAATACATCAAAATTACGAATCACGCCTCGAATCGAAGTATGAGTTTTTTAATCTTCCAACTTCTATAATTTTCCCGCAATGTATCAAATCAATCCGGAATGACTTCAAATTTTGCGTGCGAGTCATAAATCATTATACAAACCTATTCCAAGGCTTGGAACCCCAAAAGACATCGATAACACCAAAGTCCACATCAAACCAAACTTAAGAAATTCTTAAACTTTCAAAATGCTAACTTTTCACAATAAGCGATGAAATGCTTTCGGACCACCGATAATCAACCCAAATATACACCCAAGTCTGAAATCATCACACGAACCTATTGAAACCTCCAAATCCCGATTCTGAGGTCGTTTACTAAAAACTCCAACCTTAGTCGATTCTTCCAACTTAAAGCTTCTGAAATTAGAATTTTCCTTCCGAATCAACTCTGAACTTCCCAAGATCCAATTCTGACCACACGTATAAGTCGTAATACATGAAGTGAAGCTACTCAAGGCCACAAACGGCCGAACAACGTGTTAGATCCCAAAATTACCAGTGGGGTCGTTATAATGAAGTCTTTCAATTTCTCAATGGGAATTAGACCTTTAGCGGAGACTTGGATCTCCTTGGTTGTCGCTGCTTGCTTTTCGGCGAGTCCCACATCTCTTGTAACCTTTGAAGATTTAAAGGTGTTTGGATGGATTCTCCTTCTACTATGCTATCCAACTTATTTGTTAACTTGGAAAGTTTAGCATCTTGATCTTGCACGCGCTTTGACAAGCCTTCAACTGCTTTCATCAAATTTGTGAGTTGTTCTTATACGGTAGAAACTTCAGTAAACATTGCTTGCATGATGTCCATCGAGGATGATGAGGAGTAGCATGGATTGTAACATATATTGATCCTTGATTGGCTCACGTTATGCGATGTAAGTGGGGAAGATCCATCACTTGAAGCATAATCATCTTCCTTCATAGAAGAGTTCTTCGATACGGAGTGGTCAAGTAGAGAAAGAGTTTTCTTAATCTTTTCAGCAATATCGCTTCCTCTTTCGGGTGCATTTGTGGAAGATCTTTATCCTTTAGAGGATGAAGATCCGAAAACAAGGGTTGATGTGGATGACACTTGGGTGCTTGTTGTCCTAATGAGCTTTCTTTGCTCCTCGTAACTGATCCAAAGCTTCCAAAGGTAACATCGAGGATGCTTTTAACATTAGCATAGAACTTGGAATTAGCAGTCTTGGTAGAAGTTGATTTTATTTGAAGCCATTTCGAAATTCTTGAACTTTAGCGATTGAAAAGTTGAGATGAGAGGTAGAGATAGTCCCACAGGGCGTGCCGGAATTTGTAGAATTTAAATTGCGTCGAGAAAATAAAATCAAGACCGAAAAATATTACAATAATCGTAGTATTTGATTTATAATATGAGTTTACAATCTCTATGAATCCTCTGATTCTTCTTTTCAATAGTAAATAAATCCAAGGGCTTTTGAGCTTGTTCTTGAATATGTAGTTGTTGCCACGAACGATGATCTTGAATTTAACTAGCACGAACTTTGATTTCAACTCGTACTTTTTGAATCTTTATTTGTTCTTCCTTCTTGAGATTAAACTTGATTTCCTGAACTTGAACTTGATTGCTTGAAGCTTGAAACTTGTAGAGAAATTTGCGGCGTTTGATCCACGAGCTCTCTCTTGCTTCTTGTTATAACTTATGGCCTCTTTTCTGGGTTATGAAGACCTCTATTTATAGTTGTAAGATGGAAGAATTATGATAAGAACAGACTCTTTCCGACCAATCAAATCAAAGTGTGACAAGGCCGCATTTGATTGGCCAGTACATGTCACTTGCACACGTGGTGCGATTTCATTAGCCTTTTAATGTGACTTGGTATGACTTATCATTTTGATACGTGGAATGATCCTTTTGGATTTTTCGTTTGACTTGGCGTGCCACGTAGTTTGACACATGGCACCAAAACGGGCCTATAGGAAGACGGTATATTGGGCCTCTAGGAAGATGGCATCTTGGGCCCAATTAATAAGGCTCATTACTTGTAGCCCAATTAAATGGGCTAGCCCAATGGATTAAGACTTATTTATTTAATTCATATATATTTGGACTTATATAATTAATCTAATTATATTAGTCCATAATACTTAATTGGACAAACATATTTAATATATAGTCCAATTATTTTATTGAATTTAAATCCAATAATTTCTTATGCCAGTGCCCCCTACTTCAAGACTTGTGAGTAAACAATCTTCGTTATTAGGCTTGAAGTATCATGCAACATCAACTTCGAATATCACGTCAACTTTGAACTTCAAAACAAAGCTTGAGACCACTGTGTCGATTGTCGCTCCCCCCTCTCTCCTCTCCTTTCGGATCAGTCAGGGTTTTTGACATTATTGTGACAACTCATTTCCTTTTGGGATAAGGGATGTAAGGATTTGGAGAGTCTCGACCTAACGAATTAAGGTGCTGTTAGGGAACCTATTAAGAGTCACAATAACACTAATTGAATAACCAGAGATTGGGTAAGGGCTTGAAATTACTCCAAGGGGAAGGTGTTAGGCACCCCTCAAAGTCCACAACTGTGGTTCCCGGCCAAACAAACTTTGTCAATTTAAGCAAGTAGCAAATAAGCAGTCAAAGTATACACATGGAAACAAGTAATGGTTTTGAAAAGATTTGCAGTCTAAGCACACATATGTAAGGGATAGGGGAGTCCTAAGTTGTTTATCCTATAGGATCACATCAATGCAATGCCCGGTAATCACTCCTCAGTGAGGGGCTACATGTGGCATTAGCGCACCGGTCATCATATCCATATCTACCCTTTACCCCACCCCTTAGCGGTTATTAAGTGAATTTCTTTAGCGATTTCTATGCGTGCTGTTACCCGTCCCTTCTTAATGGTCCTGGAGGAATTTAGGACCTCTAAGTATAGGTAGTTCTAGACATATCCCTAAGATTTTAAAAGGATAAAATTCTAAGTGACAGGCAAGAACAAATAGGACTGATCAGATAAATACAGGAAAGCAGTTATGAGGCCCAGATTCACCTCCACAAATAATGCACATAATCAGCACGTCTCAAACACAAACAAGAGGCAATTTATTAGACAGGATCCGAAGTCAGGATATCTAAGTGAATGTCAGTGCACAGAAATATGCAGCTTTATTTTTATAAACTCATAAGCAGGGGCCTAATCAGTTTGCCTAATGATTTTTAAGCCAATTAACCTTTAGACAGTTCAGAAGTTGTTTTTGCCTAAAAGCATGCTATTCTAGGTGTTACGAAAACGCAAGGATTTTTGCCCGTTTTATCTAAAACAGGATAATCATATGTGAGATTGTTTTTACCTTTTTCGTGAGTCAGTAGTTAAACTAGGCGTGGTTAAGCAGATGCAAATGAAATCCTAGAGCAGGATATCTAATATGCACATATAAATGCAGGATGGTTAAGACATAATTTCAGGATGTGCAGAATTCCTAAAGGCATGATTTCTAAAATGCACAAAGAGTTACAAGATGATGGAGACATGATTTTGAATGCACAGGAGTAACAGTTTTATATTGATTTTATTATCCTAAGAGTAGGATTTCTAAGTGGTAGGCATAAGCATAAATTAAGGACATGTTGTACGTTAAAGCAATAAACATGAAAGCCTTAAAGACATGATATCTAATGCATGTTTGGCATGGTTTGAATGAATATGTTGGTCCTAAGCATGGATTCTAATACAGATATAGGGAATGTAAAAGCCTAGGGCATGATTTCTACCCAATGATAGAATATATAACTACCCTCCCCATTTCACTAGCCAACCCCAATATCTGTTTACAAATAATTATTATAGAGAAGCTGAATAAATTACATAAATAGATAAGGGAAAATAAGAAGTTAAACTATAGGTAGCCTGAAGTAGGCCCAAATGAACCAAATTGTCCATAGCCTCATATGCCAAAGTCATAGCCTTTCTCATGTCCGGGTGTGTCAAAGTTCCCTAAGAACCTCAAGGATCCCGGGCAGTGCTCATATCCAGACTTCATAACCAGAACTGAGTAAGTGCAGTGTGGAAGAGCCAGCCCTAGTACATCAGAGTTCAGAGGGATCTCACAGGGATCCCAAAGCAGTCACACACTGGAGGGGCATAACTTAAGGACCTAAGAGTAGAATGAGAGTGCTTAACATAGTTTGAAAAGGTTTTAATAGGAAAGCAGTATTTGAAAAAGACTCAGTTGAAGTAGTTTTATAAAATAGGAGAATTGCTCAGTAAAACAGTTTTGACAAGAGTTGTGTAATCAAACAAACAATAGATCAAACACGGAGCCAAATAGGTTCAGCAATACTCAAATAAAAACAATTCACACAGGGATAGTTAGGGACTGGGGACACATAATACACATATAATAAATAGAAGTATTTTGCAATTAAAGGGTGGCTAATAGTGCAAATAGTAAGACATGGATTCAGGAGTGGTAATTAGAACATAGTTATAGAATCAGAAGTGCTTTAGGGGGTTCATGGGATTGGGAGATGACATAGTAGGATTTCATAGCAATAGTGAGGACATAGAATTACTATACATGATTAAGCATAGCATCAAGAAAACTTAGGGTAACAAATCAGTTTTGCAAAAATAGGTGCATGCCAGAACTGGACAACAAATAGACAAGCATTCAAAAACAAAGTAGAGTCACACTGAGACAGACTACAAGGGGGAGTAAACATGTTGATCCTAAAAGGGGTAGGACATAACTAACATGATGGGTGAAGCAATAATGTAAACAGGTCAATTACATGTCTAACAGAAAATAATAGACAGAAACAGATCAGGAATATGATAAACTGAAGCAGTAGGAAACACATTGGTTTGGGAGCTTGAATTTAAAATCAGAACATACAAGTGAAGAGAGTAAACACAAAGTGAAGAATAGGAGATTGCAATAATTAGCCTTGGCTTGTAGCCAGCTAATGTAGTAATAATAGCAAGTAACAAAGAAAGCAGAAGAGCTTTTGAGTGTATGAGAGATGTGAACTAATGTTCGTTCGTGTGTGTATGAGTATCTAATGAGAGTAGAAGAGAGAAATATATATATAGTAGTTTGAAAGCTAGGTAAATAAGGTAAGAAATTAATTATAGAACTCGGAATCAATTAGAGTAAAATCAGTCCAACTACTCCCCTAATTAAGGGAATCAGTTCAAACGGTAGAAAGAGAGGTAACCAGTAAAGAAATCATATGTAACGGATAAGGAAAGGTTTCAAACAGTACAAGTATACCAGTAATTAGGGCTAGGTTCAGAAAGTCCTAATTATGGAAACAATATTAAGAATCAGTAAATAATGTAGTCAACCACACAATAAGTGTCACGACCCAAACCGATGGGTCGCGACGGGTGCCTGAGTCCTACCTGTCAAACACCCCCAAACATGCCTCCAAAATATGAACCTGAATAGCATCTACTGAATTACGAAAAAATTATACATGAAGGAAATCTGCACAAAAAGGCATACATACATATACGTACAACATACGTAGGACGAGTCGACAAGGCTGTTATAGACAACTATACATCTCAAAACTGGAAGCCGGCAAGGCCACATACTATCCAACTAGACATACTGTCTACAAACCTCTAATAGAAACATGATTGTATTTAGACAGGACTGAGCCACGTCATACCCATATATATCTATATACAAACGTATCGTACTAAAATCAAAAGTAGCTACGGATCAAATGGAGCACTCCAACTTTCGTTGATCAGGGATCCTAAGAAGGGGGACTGTCAGTTCGCCTACCTGCACCTGCGGGCATGAAACGCAGCATCCCCAGGCAAAAAGGTACGTCAGTACGAATAATGTACTGAGTATGTAAGGCACATAAATAAATACATAAGAGACATGGAAGAGATATAGAGTAATTGACTCAACCTGTATATCTGGATAACTCTGTAATAATAAATCACTTTTAGCATCATGCATATGCGTATGAATGTCATGTCATGCATAGGTATATGTTTCATAATATCATCAGCCTCTGAGGGCATCCCATCATATCATATCGGCCACTGTGGGCAAAATCATCATCGTATACCAGCTGATCAGGTGGTGGTGCATATATAATTCCATAACCTTTCCCATATCCTATATACATATATATACATACATATATACGCATATATAACACTGTTTTAATATAAATACATATATACATCATAACGCCGTTTGAATCATATTTCAGCCACTGTGGGCAGCAGCATCATCATATACCAGCTGATCAGGTGGTGGTGCGTATGTAACGCCGTAACCTTTTCCCATATCCCATATACATATATTTACATATATATGCGTATATAATGCCATCTGGTCATGGGTCAATGTGCATATGTAAATGCATGAAATGCATATGAAATACGTCAATAAAATCTCTCGGTACTTCATAAAGCCATTTTGCCTCTGATTAATATCATGGAATAAACTTTACCAACATACGTATTTTCGAGAACCATGAACAAAAGATAATAATAATTCACATGGGGAATCAAGAATTTAGACACCCCTAGTATTTCTATGAATAGAGTAATTTATGGAAACCATGAGTTTGTCGTATAATTTGGACCATGCCAAAAGAAAGAAGGGATAGCCTTAACATACCTGGACGAGGGAAAACTCCGTATAATATTCTTGTAGTGGTACCTAACTGCATTTAGGAGATTGGACTGATTTCTTTCCGATAGGTATTTGGAATCAGTTCTACTAAAGTTCAATCAAAATATAATGAGAGATGCAAATGAAACATGTTTGATTTATCGTAGTCTCGTGAATACTTGTTATTCTACAACATAATAACACTATAAGTTGCCTTGGCACCAAAAGCAAAGGCTACGATACATATATATGATCTTTCTGGAGTAACTTATATTGAAAGGGTGTATATAACTTCAATTGTCAAGATCATGGAAAGTCTTTAGAGTTGAGGTGTCTTGTATTCGATGACTTAAGTTGCCACCTAATAAGAAATGACTAAGAGTCATTTCTTTAGAATTTGATTGGCTGCCACGTGGGGGTGGGGGTGAGAAATATTAATCTTTATCCACTTATTGAGTAATTAGGTAATGTCTCGTTACTCGGTAATTAGTTAATTACCCGCATAATTAAAAATTATTTCAAATTACTTAAAATTCTAATTATTTTTAATATTACTTTTTACATCATACTACCGTGGTCATATGGTACCTTGCATGGTACTAGTTCATAATCATCGGGTATTATCGTTCGACCCGTATTTTATCCCAAATTGGCCACCTTCAACGAAACTCCTTTTCTTTAATTTGTGTACCCTTTATCCTTCACAACACTTATTTATCGCTTGTTATAAATAGCATAAATATGTTAACATCAAGATGATCTTATCACTGAGTCTACGTTAATTAACTGAAGAAGAAACTTTTAACGTATGAAAACGCGAGATGTAACAATAAGGCAAGAAAAATAATTTAGAAATCGGAAATTAGTAAAGTACATCATCATAGGAAACCAGTAAATGGTATCAATCACAGGAAATCAGGGATTCAAATAGAAACTAGTACTGATTAGGGTAAATTACCACCAATTTCTGTCAATAGACAAAATAAACATAATATAGGCGGGAAGAAACAAATCAGAAACCCTAATAAGCATAATAGGGTAGAAATCACAGAGACTCGGAACATATTCATGAGAAACAGGCATATACACAAATCGCATGAACAAATCAGCAAAGACAAACTCAGAACCCAAAGTTAAGCCAAGAAATCAAGTTTTTTAACATAATTAGTTAGGGAGAACCTTAATAAAACCGTTTAAACACAATAAAGATTATAGAATAATCACTTAAATTAGAGAAAAATCATTTTGAAGAGAGTTTCAGAAAACCTAGTTATGAAGATGAAGAGACGCTTTGAAAAATCAAAAGATTTTATAGAAAAATGGTAAAACAACTCAAATATCCTCAGATTTGTTACAGATCTAAAGAGTCAAGAGATAAGATTAGGGTTTTGAGAGAGATAACCCAGAGATAGAGAGATTCTGACTCAGAAGCCATAGATTTAGTAATAAAATAGGACGATCTTACTCAATCGAGCCATGGTGGCCTGAGAACGGTGAGAACAGACCCAGGGGTGAGTGAACGGCCACTGGTCCCCTTGAGGACCTCAAGACAGCAAGAATCCTGGCCGTAGGAGGGGAGCCATTAGGGCTAGGGGTGGTAGTGAACCACCATAGTTAACGGCGGGTGGAAGTCATGGTTAGGGCGGAGGGGGTTCGAGAGAGAATGAGAGGAGTGACGGCGGGTGAGTGAGAAGCGAATGAGAGGTTTAGGGGGGTCATTAGATTAAATTAGGAAAGATTAAACTTGGATCGTTGATCAAAAATGATCAACGGCCAGGATTTGGTCGGAATTGGGTCGGGTAGGATTTGGGGTTGGGCCTGGGTCTTTGGGCTAGTTTAATTAGGTGTGGGCTGGTTTTATTTAGGCTAAAATCGAAATATAATAGGCTATTTGTCAAATACCCAATCCAAATTAGTTAAAATAATTTATAAAATAACTAATAATCATAAAAAATAAATTTCATGCATAGAAAATAGTTTTAAAAGATTATTTAGTATTTTAAAATACAAAGGACTAATTTCTGGTAAAAATAGTACAACATTATATGCTTGGGTTATAATTGCAAAGTTATGTCAATTATAGCCAAAAGGTGCCAAATTGGCTATTCACGGAATAATTAAACCAAGAAATGTTTTTTTTTTAAATCATTTGTGATAAAATTTTGTAGTTATTTATTGGAAATAAAATACTGGACAAATTTATAAAAATGTGGAAAAATTATGAAAAAAAAAATATCAATTGCTACTAATGCATGATTTTGAAGGTATATATGTAATTTTTAAAATATTTTGGAAAAAATTAGGTATCAATAGCTGCCCCTCTTTACCCGGAAAGAATGAAAGAGTTGTCGGGTAAAGACATGATGGTCAATATTGACCGAGCGAAATGGTTAGAGAGATTTTGGCTGTACCCTGGCTTCTGAGCTGCCTACATATCCCTGGTTTTACAGGAATCAGGTTGTATGCAGTTCCGAATTCACCGGTGAAACATACCGGTGAAGGCGTTACAAGAACGGACGCAATATCTAGGGATGGGCGAATGAAAGGTTCACGGGAGAGGTTAGGTTTGATATGGTTGGGAGAACTGGAGCGGGATCGCTCCTGCTGGGATAGTTGTTGCTCGTCGGGTTACCTGCAAATAAGAATACTACAAGCATATATTGTGCATAAATTTAAACATGATGCAGGTTCCCGTTGGACTATGAAAGTTGTCTTCGGACGGTTAGGGATGACGTCCTTAGACCATGATGTCCTGGGCCATGAATTGTTTGATGAGAGATTCGCAGGCCATGAAATGATGTTCTCGGTCCATGAAGATGGTGCCTCCGAACTATGACGCCTTTGAATAATGATATGCAAATTGAAAGAGATCCTCAGGCCATGACATGGTGTCTTCCGTCTATGAGGATGATTCCGTTAGAATATGACGCCTTTGGACAAGTTGGCGATATTTCAGCCCATGAGATGCAATAATTTGACAAGACAAGGCTTAGTCTTGCGAAATTGAGGGCAGAGCTTAGCCAGAAAGAGGAGCGAAGTAAATAATGCTTGAGAGACTGCGCTTAGTCTCGGTGAAAAAGTAAATTGGAAGTAGAGCTTAGCCTCATGCAAGTATGGATACAGAGCTTAGTCTCATGCAAATGAAGGTAGAGATTAGCCTTATGCAGGTGAAGGCAAAGATTAGCCTTATGCAAGGGAAGGCAGAGATTAGCCTTATGCAAATGGAAGGCATAGTTCAGCCTTATGCAAGGGCAGGCAGAGATTAGCCTTATGCAAATGGAAGGCAGAGTTCAACCTTATGCAGATGGAGACAGAGCATAGTCTCATGCATGGGAAGGCGGCGATTAGCCTTATGCAGAAGAGTAAATAGCAAACGATAGTAGAATTTCTTAGCTGGTAGCAGATTTCGATATTGCGATTATTGTGAGAATTGTGACTTTGAAGAGTGTTTATCCTTTGTTCCTGCATCCAAAGAAAAATCGTGAGTTCTGTAGATGGGGAATGTCGGTTCGTATCCCCGCTGGCTTTGCTTGACTCGTTCTATTTGGTCTGATGATCCTGTTCAAGTTATCGGGGTAGCGTTTGCTAAACAGAGCTATTTTTGAAAGCAAACATGCATGATTCTACAAAGACATATTATAAAATATATTTTAAGAAATTTAGATGAACCGAAGACCATGACATTGTTCAAGACATTACAACTTCTCATGTTACGGAATTTTGAGGGTCCTCCTCAAAATTCTGCCTCGGTTAGATGGGTTAACGTCTCTGACTGTTGCGTATGATGCGGTCAGTTGAACTTGCTTCGGAATTTTGAGGGTCCTCCTCAAAATTCTGCCCTAGTTTCCAATTGTGGGGGGGAAATGAGATTTTATTGAATTGTGACCGAACCCATAGGGCTTCCTCTTAAACGGGAATCAGGTCGGGCGTAGTTCAATTTACATCATTTGAGAAGAGCATAAAGAATTACACATAATAGCATTTGACTGCATCGAAATTGATTGGTATTGGCCAGACTTCTCCGTCCATTTGTGCAAGTATGAGAGCTCCTCCTGTCAATACTCGATGAACCATATACGGACCTTTCTAGTTGGGAGAGAATTTCCCTTTGGCCTCATCTTGATGCGGAAAGATATTCTTTAACACCAGATGCCCCAGTATGAACTGTCTTGGCTTGACTCTTTTGTTGAAGGATCTAGTCATTTTGCTCTGGTAAAGTTTTTCGTGACATATTGCATTCATCCTCTTCCCGTCTATGAGAGCTAGCTGCTCATAACGACTTCTTATCCATTTCACATCGCTGAGCTCAGCTTCTTGTATGATTCTTAAGGAAGGGTTTTTCACTTCGGCAGGAATAACAGCTTTCGTACCATAAACCAACAAGTAAGGAGTTGCCTTAGTTGATGTGCGGACTGTGGTACGGTATCCTAGTAAGGAAAATGATAGCTTTGCGTGCCACTGTTTGTGTCTTTCTATCATTTTTCTCAATATCTTCTTGATGTTCTTGTTGCCGGCTTCTACAGCTCCATTCATCTTAGGTCTATAGGCTGTAGAATTCCTGTGCTTGATTTTGAAAGTCACGCACATGGCTTTCATCAGATCACTGTTGAGATTGGAGCCGTTGTTGGTGATGATTGATTCTGTAACTCCAAACCGACAATTAATATGGTTGCGGACAAAGTCTGCCACGACTTTCTTAGTCACTACTTTGTAAGATGCTGCTTCGACCCATTTGGTGAAATAATCAATAGCTACTAAGATGAACCTATGTCCATTTGAGGTTGTAGGCTCGATCAGTCCAATGACGTCCATTCCCCAAGCGACGAATGGCCAAGGCGAGCTTGTTGCATTGAGCTCATTTGGGGATACCTTTATCATATTTGAATGTACCTGACATCGATAGCATTTCTGGACATACTGGATGCAGTCCGTTTCCATGGTCATCCAGAAGTGACCGGCTCTGAGTATCTTTTTGGACAAGACAAAACCATTCATATGCGGGCCGCAACTCCCGGCATGTATCTCTTCAAGTAGTCTGGATGCTTCCTTTGCATCGACACATCTCAATAATCCCAAATCGGGATTTCTCCTGTACAGGGTTCCTCCGCTGTGAAAGAAACTGTTGGACAACCTCCGAAGCGTGTATTTCTGAGTATGGTTTGCAAGCTCTGGGTATTCTCCCTTTGACAAATACTCCTTGATATCATGGAACCATGGTTTTCCGTCCGCTTCTTCTTCAACATGGGCACAATATGTCGGCTGGCTATGAATCTTTACTGGAATAGGATCAATGAAGTTCTTATCTGGATGTTGTATCATGGATGATAGAGTGGCCAATGCATCAGCAAACTCGTTCTGAATTCTGGGGACGTGCCAAAATTCTGTCTTTGTGAACCTCTTTCTCAATTCCTACACATGGTGCAGATATGGCAATATCTTAGAATTCTTGGTAGCCCATTCTCCTTGTACTTGGTGTATTAGCATGTCTGAATCACTAATTACTAGCAGCTCTTGAATATTCATGTCAATGGCCATGTTGAGCCCTAGGATGCAGGCTTCATACTCTGCCATATTGTTGGTGCAGGGGAATCAGATGCCGGATAATGTTGGCCAGTTTCTGACACCAAGACTGCTCTAATATCGACTCCTTTGAAATTGGCCACTCCGTCAAAGAACATTCTCCAACCGTCATAGGATTCAACAATGTCTTCTCCTATGAATAATACTTCTTCATCAGGAAAATATGTTTTCTGAGGTTCGTATTCTCCTCCCACAGGGTTCTCGACAAGATGATCTACCAATGCTTGTCCCTTGACTGCTTTCTGAGTCACATACACGATGTCGAATTCACTTAGCAGGATTTGCCACTTAACCAGCTTGCCAGTGGGCATGGGCTTCTGAAAGATGTACTTCAAGGGATCCATCTTTGATATGAGATATGTCGTGTAGGCACAGAAGTAGTGCCTCATCTTCTAGGATACCCAGGTTAGAGCACAGCAGGTACGCTCCAGTAGAGAATACCGTGCCTCGTATGGAGTGAACTTATTACTCAGATAATAGATAGCTTGTTCCTTTCTTCATGTCTCGTCGTGTTGCCCTAGAACCCAGCCGAAAGCTCCATCTAATACCTCAAGGTAGAGTAGAAAGGGTCTACCTGGCTCTGGCGGGACCAAAACTGGTGGCGTTGACAAATATTCCTTGATTCTGTCGAAAGTCTTTTGACAATCCTCGGTACATTTGGTAGTAGCATCATTCTTTAATATCTTGAAGATCGGTTCACATATGACCGGTGGACTGGGCTATGAACCGGCTGATGTAGTTAAGGAGCCCCAGGAAACTCATCACATCTTTCTTGTTCTTTGGCAGTGGTAACTCTTGGATGGCTTTGACTTTTGATGGATCTAGTTCTATTCCTCGGTGGCTAACGATGAACCCAAGCAATTTTCCAGCAGGAACCCCGAATGCACACTTCGCGGGGTTTAATTTCAGGTTGTATTTTCGCAACCTATTGAAGAACTTCCTCAGACCTGCTATATGGTCGGTGGCTTTCTTGGACTTGATAATGATGTCGTCCACATATAAGTGGCCCCAGCATTTTTTAAGCCGAATAGCATCATCTTATAACAGTAGACTCCCCACGACGTGATGAAATCCATTTTCTCAGCATCTTCCTCGTCCATCCAAATTTGATGGTATCTGGCGAAACAATCCATGAACGACTGAAGTTCATGCTTTGCATAATTGTCAATCAGGATGTGTATGTTTGGAAGAGGGAAATCATCCTTTGGACTGGCCCGATTGAGATCCCTGTAGTCGACACAAACCCTAAGTTTTCTGTCTTTCTTGGGCACTGGCATGATGTTGGCTAACCATGTTGGATATTCAACTACCTTGAGGACCTTGGCGTTGGTTTGCTTGGTAACTTCCTCTTTTATTTTCAGACTCATATCAGGCTTGAACTTTTTGAGCTTCTGTTTTACCGGCGGGCACATTGTATTGGTCGGCAACTTGTGAGCCATAATGGATGTACTTAGACCAGTCATGTCATCGTACGACCATGAAAATATGTCTTCATACTCTTTACAGAATTGGGTGTATTCCTCTTTCTCTGATGGAGACAAATGGATGTTGATGCGAGTTTCTTTGACAGTCTCTGAATCTCCCAGGTTGACTACCTCAGTTTCGTCCAGGTTGGACTTAGGTCTGTTCTCGAAATCCTCAACTTCTCTGACAATTTCATCGGGTATGACATCCTCTTCTTCTAAATCGTTGTCCTTTTGTTGCGTTGTCTCATTGCATGTCATAGTCATCGGTTCATCAAGACAGGAAATAGTAATGCTGGATAGATAAAAGTAATGAGAGAAAAATGATAATAAATAATACTAACTCATTGAAACGTAAAAGCGATTTTGATAATTTAAACAAACATTTTGGAATATCGGGGATTTTATTGGAAAACAGAAATGCGAAAAGGAAATCATTAGCAAAAATAAAGTAAATAACGCTTGTTCAGCGTTGCTACCCCGGGACTCGTTGGGCCCTGGATGGTCGCCAGTCCAATTCTTGAGAAATGATCCCTTGCTCACTGCTTGGATGGTAGGGCCTTCCTCTTCCTCCTCCTCAACAATAGCACAACAGTCCATGTCTTCGTCTTCCAAGAATAGATTCTTCAAAGCTGCTAGAGTTTCTTCTTCTTCTGACCCCCATATGATTTCAGCTTGCTGGAAGGTCTGCTCCAAATGTGGTATAGTCTGTTCCAATGGATAGTAGGGACTGCGCCATGGTGGCGACCAATTTTTGTACTCTTGCCAACTGTATTTGTATCCCAGCCCAAAAGTGGTGTCATGGCGCTTCAGCTGTATCGGTTTAGAAATCCCCTGAATATTCTTACCGAGCCCTTTGCCAGGCTCGTACCTGCTCCAGTTCAATAAGCTTTCGATCTTACTATCCCACCACTTTTCCTTGTCTATTGCGTTGACCCGCTCGATGTGGTGATAAGTTTCTCCACCCAGCCTTCTTCTACCTTCAACCACCGGGATGGTCTGGCGACTATAGATAAGGTTGCTTCCATCTCCGTGGATGATTACTTCCTGGTGGTTCCATTCAAATTTCACCGCCTGATGCAATGTTGATGCCACAGCCCCAGCGACATGTATCCATGGCCGTCCCAATAACAGGTTATATGACGCAGATACATCTATCACCCAAAATTCAACCTCGAACCATGTAGGTCACATTTGTAGACAAAGACTGATTTCTCCAATGGTGGCCCTCTGAGAACCGTTGAAAGCCTTCACATTCATGGACCCTTATCTTATATCGTACAATTATTTGCCCCATATTTTGAGTGTTGTCAATGGGCAAATGTTGAGGTTGGATCCTCTGACGATTAGACCCCTGGTATTGAAATAATCTTCACATTGCACAGTGATGTGCAGTGCCTTGTTATGACTTAGCCCTTCAGGTGGCAGCTCGTCCTCGTGGAAAGTGATATTGTGACTTCCAGCACCTGTCCTACCATGTTGGCCATTTCTCCATTGGTGATGTTATTAGGCACATATGCTTCGTTCAACATTCTCATCAAAGCATTCCTTTGTGCTTCTGAGTTCTGTAGCAATGACAGGATAGATATTTGGGTTGGAGTCTTGTTCAGCTGATCTATGACTGAATATTCTTTGGCTTGCACCTTTCTCCAAAGATCATCTATACGTGTTTAGGTGTATAAACCTTGTCGGTCCTGGTCATCCCCTGTGCGGCACCATCTTCTTCCATCTTGACCTTACCTTTCCTTCTGGCTTCAGCCACGTAGTCCCAAGGTACGGCATTAGCATTTAAAAGCGGCAGGGTTGACATTGTCACTGTAATTGGTGCGGCTATCTTCACTTCAAATGGGACAGGTGCCGTGGCAGGTGGCATTACCTCAACCTCAAACGGCACAGGTGCATCCGTAGGTGATGCCACTTCAAACTTGAATGGGACTGACGCAGCTACCTCAACATCTCCTGACAGCTGAATCTGGACTATGCTGGGATTAAGTGTGACCGCTGGCTTCTTTGGGTCATCACCTTCTTTGATTAATCCAATAGACCCCTTTGGGTCCCATTCTTCCTTTATCTCTATCATGTTGATGCCTCCACCCCTATGGTCTGGGAGCGGATTATTGCGGACATTGGGAGTAGCTTCTTTTTCTTGGATGACCTTATTATCAATCAAAGACTGGATTTATCCTTCAGTGAACGACATTCATCAATTGTATGCCCCTTCATGTCGGAATGGTATGCACAGGTTTTATTTGGGTTGACCCATTGGGATGGATTTTCAGGGGTTACAGCAGGGATAGGAGTAACATAACCAGCAGCTTTTAATCTTTCGTACATCTGGTCAATAAGTTCAGCAATGGCAGTATATTGCTTGGGTGCCCTGCGGTCAAAATTGGGTTGAGGTCTTGCAAAATTTTGGTGAGCAGGGGGTGACTAAAAGTGAGAGGGTTGAGAGTTGTATGTATGATAAACAGTGGCCAGATGGGAATATCTGGGAGACGTGGGTTGATAAGCAGGTGGGGGTGACGGTTGATAATCAGGTGGAGCTGCTGGCTAATAGGTACGTGGGGGTGCTTGGTATGTGAGTGGGGAAGTTCGGTATACCAACGAGGATTTGGGTTCCCTGTGCAACCATTACCGTCCTTGTATCTTTCTTCTTAGATATACCACTAGACTGCAAGGCTTTGTTGGAGTCTTGTAGTGCTTCTAAATTAGTAACCATTCCACTCTTAATCCCTTCTTCAATTCTCTCACCTAGCAAGATGATGTCAGAGAATTTATGGTTTTCAACTACCATCAGCCTCTCATAATACTACGGGTCCTGTGCCCGGACGAAGAATTTGTTCATTTGTTCTTCATCTAGGGCAGGCCTGACCTTGGCTGCTTCAGATCTCCAGCAAGTGGCATACTCGCGAAAAGTTTTGGTGGGCTTCTTCTTGAGGTTCTAGATATAAAATACATCTGGAGCATTCTCCGTGTTGAACCTGAACCGATCCATGAAATATGAGGCCATGCTTACCCAGTTAGACCACTTCTTAGGGTCTTAGTTGATGTACCAAGACAAAGCATCTCCGGTAAGGCTTCTCATGAACAATTTCATGCAAATCTTCTCGTCTCTTCCTACTCTAACCAATTTATCACAATAGGTTCTCATATGGACCCTGGGATCACCTGTACCGTCGAACATCTCGAACTTAGGAGGTTTGTAACCCTCTGGTAGCTCAACATCAGGCTGTATGCGGAGATCTTCATAGTTTAATCCCTCAACTCTTTTACTTCCTTCGACGCCCTGGACTCGGCTAGTCAGTCTCTTGAGTTCTTCGACCAAGTTCTTAATGAGCATATCCTTCTCACTGGATTCAGGTGTGTAAGAAATGGGTTGGGTGGAGTGAGGTAGAGTCTCCACGTATATGGGGTTGTTATGATGGCCTGGAGCCTAAGCATAGAGATGGTCACTTATGGAGTTTTGTGGTTCAGGGATGATTAGTGGGGCGTTTCTCGGAGTGTGTAAAGTGTTGCATTATGGTGGAATAGTTTGATTTTTCGGTGGAGTTGTACAGTGGTGAGTTGTGGGGGGGTTCTGTTTGTTTGGGGTATTCTGAGGAGGTATAGGGTTTTGGGTGTTCGGATGATTGACATCTGGAACACTAAGTGAGAAGGACAGATTCGCCAAGTTTCGCACATGTTCAAGCTCCCCTTGGAGTTTCAACAACCTTTGCTCGAGTTGTGACATAGAAACATTCTGAACCTGAGTACCTTGATTGTCAGGATATTCTGTTCGTTCAACTGTCATTGTGTTTTCCTTTCTGATATTTCTCAAATCTTCCATTTTGCCTTTGCCTTTAGGTGGACTAGGAGGAGGAGAAGGCGGAGGGCCCCTGGATCTTGTGTGATATGATGATGATGCCAGAATGCACGAACCAATCTTTGGGGAGGGGAATAATCAAAAAGAAAGAAAGCAAAAACAAAAGGTAGCCAACTCAGTGAGGATCATGAGAAAATATTGCAGTATTTAAACACACATTGCGGGAATATAAAAGCGTGTCCTAATTTGGGAGCCTCGTTGTGCCCGAGGTAGGCCTAGCGACAAGTTGATTTGGAGAAATTAGATGTCAATAATTGCCTCATTTCATTAATGTAAAAGTAGATAAATCAAAAATGACACTAAATAAGATAAGACACTAATGGCACTTGGCCTTATTACATTTGAAAAAGCAGGTAAATCTAATCTACTTGGTCCCAAAAGGACCTTCCCCAAGCTTGATCTTCGAGACTCTGCCCAACAACAGATATACTCTTGCTAGATGCCCTCCTTCGCTTCCCTCAGCATTCTGGCAGTCGGCGACTCTTTTCCTCGTCTTCGCCTCTAGATCCATCAGACCCTGCTCCAAATATTCCAACCTTTCATTAGATTTGATAGCCTTTTCCTTCCACTCATTGATCAGTTCCATATCAGTCTTATGTTTCTCCAGATGCTCGGCCTCAGACTCACGAACCCTTTTGCGCAGTTTATTGTATTTCACTTTGGCCTCAGCAACTTTGTTTATGACCTTGTTTCCCCCATCGATTCCCGGCTCAACTATCCCTGTTATGCTGTCTTCCAACCATGATAGGTAAAAGCGTACATGCCCTGCGTGGTACCTGTTTGGCTCAATGGTGTCCTTTTCTATAATAACCTTTAGATGCCACAGATGCTGAGCTTCACATTTGTACGGGATGTCGTCGTCCTGAAAATCTGCCCTGTAATGATTCATTTTAGAAACTCGCGGTATGACTTGCTTCCTGCTTGCCTGTCTCATAACCCTGATGGGAGAATAAGGGTATATTCCCTTTAAACCGCATCAACACCAGGTGCAGAGCGTCCCACGATCTGATGATGAACTCACTGGTAGGGAACCATTCAAACATCCATTGAACCTGGTCCTCGGTCAAATTGTCAAAAAACTGCGCCCATTCTGTAGCATTTCCCGGTTGAGCAAACCTGTCTGGGATGTAGTTCATTCTCTTAGGGTGATGGAAGGCTATATGATCACTCCACACCCTTCGTGTAAACTCTTGATGATATTGACCCCTTTGGAGATGCTCCAATAACTAAACTTGTAGTAGCAGATTACAACCCTCAAAGTGTTTGAACCCCTTCTGGCAGCGGTCCAAAGCTCGGTATATGTCTGTCATAGGTATAATGGTATATGTTTTCCCCTCGATCCCCTCCATTAAGGTTTTGTCTACCATATTCAGTCTAATGTGAATCATGTCTCCTTTGCTTGGAAATACTATCATACCCAGGAAGCAAACAACGAACACAAAAACACTGTTGTGAATATGACCCAAGGAAGTAATAGATAATTCATCGTGGAAGATACGATAGGATTTGCTATGGCCGTGTCGTTCATAGAGATAGTCAAAAGATATGTAGGACTCTGTCGGGCAGTCTAAATCATCATTCTTTTTCAAACCCATCATTTTCAGGAACCCCCTAACGGCACGATTTTCCGGCACCAACAAACCTGGACTGTCCCAAGGTAATCCCGCGAAGCCCCCTATCTCCTTGCCAAAATGGCACACAGGTCTTTCTCTGTCCCAAAACATAGTGGCTGCTTCGATCAACATATTGTTCGGTTGGATATCCAATAAAGAGGGTAAGTTTCCGAGGACCCTCTTCACATGGTCTTTGTCACTTGGCGAAGGGTCTTCCCACCAATCCAGCAACAATGGTGGTATTCTTTGGACCATGCCGAACCTGGGGACTTCGTGCCTCATTTTCTGCAAAATAGATAAGGTTAGACCCTTTCCCCCTCCTGATTCAACTACTTATACATCAGTGATTAACATATTGGCACTTAGCTCTCCAAATTAATGCACAGATTGTGGTTGCATCCGTTGGGATTATAGAGACCCCAGTGGACTTTTGGACAAGGCTTTTCCTAAAGGTTATTATGTAGACAACATATTAAACTGGCTAGGTTTGACCATGATGCATGTACTGTTACAATCAGAGTAGGGTTACTATGGGGGTCTATGCTGGTACCCTCAAGCGGACAACTTGAGAGGGAAAGGCACAGAATCGTCGACTGCACTGCTGATCGACTAGTTTTACCGCAAATAAGCCTTTCCTAATTTAGGGGGTGATATAAAATGGAAGAGCGCAACCACTCATCAAGCGTTGCTATAGGATTTGTATAGGCACGAGTGGAATATGATGTTGAGCATGATTATACAGCAATAAGCAATAAACATGTTGTCACGTATTTGCACATTATGAAAGCGATAAATACAACAGTTATGATTGAAAAGCAGTTACAAAGGAAAACAAAAAGAAACATGTCAGTTTCATTTAAAAGAATAAATACTTGGGAAAGTAAACAATTAATTGCACATAAAGGGGAAAGGGAAAGGGTGAAGGTATTTAACAAAACCAGGCATACTTAGACGAATTCACAAAAAATGGTTTGTAATGGTAAAAGACTAGAATCCCCAGCAGAGTCGTCATGCTGTCGCGCCCCCCTCTCTCCTATCCTTTCGGATCAGTCAGGGTTTTTGACATTATTGGGACAACTCATTTCTTTTTGGGATAAGAGATGTAAGGATTTGAAGAGTCGCCACCTAACGAATTAAGGTGTGTTAGGGCACCTATTAAGGGTCACAATAACACTAATTGAATAACAAGAGATTGGGTAAGGGCTTGAAATTACTCCAAGGGGAAGGTGTTAGGCACCCCTCAAAGTCCACAAATGTGGTTCTGGGCCAAACAAACTTTGTGAATTTAAGCAAGTAGCAAATAAGCAGTCAAAGTATACACATGGAAAAAGTAATGGTTTTGAAAAGATTTGCAGTCTAAGCACACATATCTAGGGGATAGGGGAGTCCTAAGTTGTTTATCCTATAGGATCACATCAATGCAATGCCCGGTAATCACTCCTCAATGAGGGGCTACACATGACATTAGCGCATATGTCATCATATCCATATCTACCCTTTACCCCACCCCTTAGCGGTTATTAAGCGAATTTATTTAGCGATCTCTATGTGTTCTGTTACCCGTCCCTTCTTAATGGTTCTGGAGGAATTTAGGACCTCTAAGTATAGGTAGTTCTAAACAGACCCCTAAGGTTTTAAAAGAATAAACTTCTAAGCAACAAGCAAGAACAAATAGGAATAATCAGATAAATGTAGGAAAGCAGTTATGAGGCCCAGATTTACCTCCACAAGTAATGCACATAATCAGCACGTCTCAAACGCAAACAAAAGGCAGTTTTATTAGACAGGATCCTAAGACAGGATATCTAAGTGAATGTCAATGCACAGAAATATGCATCTTTATTTTTATAAACTCAGAAGAAGGGGCCTAATCAGTTTGCCTACTGATTTTTAAGCATGTTAACCTTTAGACAGTTCAGAAGTTGTTTTTGCCTAAAAGCATGTTGTTCTAGGTGTTAAGAAAATGCAGGGATTGTTGCCAGTTTTATCTAAAACAGGATAATCATATGTGAGATTGTTTTTACCTTTTTCGTGAGTCAGTAGTTAAACTAGGCATGGTTAAGCAGATGCAAACGAAATCCTAGAGCAAGCTATCTAATATGCATATATAAATGCAGGATGGTTAAGACATAATTTCAGGATGTGCAGAATTCCTAAAGGCATGTTTCTAAAATGCACAAAGAGTTACAGGATGATGGAGACATGATTTTGAATGCACAAGAGTAGCAGTTTTATATTGATTTTATTATCCTAAGAGCAGGATTTTTAAGTGGTAGGCATAAGCATAAATTAAAGACATGATGTACGTTAGAGCAGTAAACATGAAAGCCTTAAAGACATGATATCTAATGCATCTTTGGCATGGTTTGAATGAATATGTTGGTCCTAAGTATGAATTCTAATGCAGATATAGGGAATGTAAAATCCTAAGGCATGATTTCTACCCAATGATAGAATATATAACTACCCTCCCCATTTCATTAGCCAACCCCAATATCTGTTTACAAATAATTATTACAGACCAGCTGAATAAATTACATAAATAGATAAGGGAAAAGAAGAAGTTAAACTATAGGGAGCCTGAAGTGGGCCCAAATGTACCAAATATTCCATAGCCTCATATGCCAAAGTCACAACCTTTCTCATGTCCGGGTGTGTCAGAGTTCCCTAAGGACCTCAAAGATCCCGGGCAGTGCTCACACCTAGACTTCATAACCAGAACTGAGTAAGTGCAGTATGGAAGAGCCAGCCCCAATGCATCAGAGTTCAGAGGGATCTCACAGGGATCCCAAAGTAGTCACACACTGGAGGGACAGAACTTAAGGACCTAAGAGTAGAGTGAGAGTGCTTGACATAGTTTGAAAAGGTGTTAATAGGAAAGTAGTATTTGAAAAAGACTCAGCTGAAGTAGTTTTATAAAATAGGAGAATTGTTCAGTAAAACAGTTTTGACAAGAGTTGTGTAATCAAACAAACAACATATCAAACACGGAGCCAAACAGGTTCAGCAATATTCAAATAATAGCCCTTCACACAGGGGTAGTTGGGGACTTGGGACACATAATACACATATAATAAATAGAAGTCTTTTGCAATTAAAGGGTGGCTAATAGTGCAAATAGTAAGACATGGATTCAGGAGTGGTAATTAGAACATAGTTATAGAATCAGAAGTGCTTTAGAGGGTTCAAGGGATTGGGAGATGACATAGTAGGATTTCATAGCAACAGTGAGGACATAGAAGTACTAGACATGATTAAGCATAGTATCAAGAAAACTTAGGGTAACAAATCAATTTTGCAAAAATAGGTGCATGCCAGAAATGGACAAAAAATAGACAAGCATTTAAAAACAGAGTAGAGTCACACTGAGACAGACTACAAGGGGGAGTAAACATGTTGATCCTAAAAGGGGTAGGACATAACTAACATGTTGGGTGAAGCAATAATGTAAACAGGTCAATTACATGTCGAACAGCAAAACAATAGACAAAATCAAATCAGGAATATGATAAACTGAAGCAGTAGGAAACACATTGGTTTGGGAGCTTGAATTTAAAATCAGAACATACCAATGAAGATAGTAAACACAAAGTGAAGAACATGAGAGTGCAATAATTAGCCTTGGCTTGCAGCCGACTAATTTAGTAACAATAGCAAGTAACAAAGAAAGCAGAAGAGCTTTTGAGTGTATGAGAAATGTGAACTAATGTTCGTTCGTGTGTGTATGAGTGTCTAATGAGAGTAGAAGAGAGCAATATATATAGTAGTTTGAAAGCTAGGTAAATACGGTAAGAAATTCATTATAGAACTCGGAATCAATTAGAGTAAAATCAGTCCAACTATTCCCTTAATTAAGGGAATCAGTTCAAACGGTAGAAAGACAGGTAACCAGTAAAGAAATCATATGTAACAGGTAAGGAAAGGTTTCAAACAGTACTAGTATAGAACCAGTAATTAGGGCTAGGTTCAGAAAGTCCTAATTATGGAAACAATGTTAAGAATCAGTAAATAATGTAGTCGATCACACAATAAGGCAAGAAAAATAATTTAGAAATTGGAAATTAGTAAAGTACATCATCATAGGAAACCAGTAAAGGGTATCAATTACAGGAAATCAGGGATTCAAATAGAAACTAGTACTGATTAGGGTAAATTACCACCAATTTCTGTCAATAGACAAAATAAACATAATATAGGCGGGAAGAAACAAATCAGAAACCCTAATAAGCATAATAGGGTAGAAATCACAGTGACTCAGAACATATTCATGAGAAACGGGCATACACACAAATCGCATGAACAAATCAGCAAAGACAAACTCAGAACCCAAAGCTAAGCCAAGAAATCAAGTTTTTTAACATAATTAGTTAGGGGAGAACCTTAATAAAACCGTTTAAACACAATAAAGATTATAGAATAATCACTTAAAATCAGAGAAAAATTATTTTGAAGAGAGGTTCAGAAACCCTAGTTATGAAGATGAAGAGACGTTTTGAAAAATCGAAAGATTTTTATAAAAAATGGTAAAACAACTCAAATATCCTCAGATCTATTACAGATCTAAAGAGTTAAGAGATAAGATTAGGGTTTTGAGAGAGATAACCCAGAGATAGAGAGATCCCGGCTCAGAAGTCATAGATTTAGTAATAATATAGGACGATCTTATTCAATCAAGCCATGGTGGCCTGAGAATAGTGAGAACAGGCCCATGGGTGAGTGAACGACCACTGGTCCCCTTGAGGACCTCAAGACAGCAAGAATCCTGGCCATAAGAGGGGAGCCATTAGGGCTAGGGGTTGAACCACCATAATTAACGGCGAGCAAGCAATAGCGGGTGGAAGCCATGGTTAGGGCAGAGGGGGGTTTGAGAGAGAATGAGAGAAGTGACGGCGGGTAAGTGAGGAGTGAATGAGAGGTTTGGGGTGGGGGGGGTCATTAGGTTAAATTATGAAAGATTAAACCTGGATCGTTGATCAAAAATGATCAACAATAAGGATTTGGTCGGAATTAGGTCGGGTAGGATTTGGGGTTGGGCCTGGGTATTTGGGCTAGTTTAATTAGGTGTGGACTGGTTTTATTTAGGCTAAAATCGAAATAGAATAGGCTATTTGTCAAATACCCAATCCAAATTAGTTAAAATAATTTATAAAATAACTAATAATCATAAAAAATAAATTTCATGCGTAGAAAATAGTTTTAAAAGATTATTTAGTATTTTAAAATACAAAGGACTAATTTCTGGTAAAAATAGTACAAAATTATATGATTGGGCTAGAAATGCAAAGTTATTGCAATTATAGCCAAAAGGTGCCAAATTGGCTATTTAGGGAATAATTATTTTTTTTTTAAATCATTTGTGATGAAATTTTGTAGTTATTTATTGGAAATAAAATGCTGGACAAATTTATAAAAATGTGGAAAAATTATGAAAAAAATGTCAATTGCTACTAATGCATGATTTTGAAGGTATATATGCAATTTTTAAAATATTTTGGAAAAAATTGGGTATCGACATCGATCACATTTGATTGCACATATGGATAATTGCCCACATAGTTAGTATTTAAACTTTAATATTGCCACAAACTCTCATTTTTGCATGATTAAAAAACAATTCTTTCCAACCTTGGTACATTTAATTGATAAATAAGCTCAAATACAACAATCACGTATGATATTTTATTTCTTTATTTGATATTTGTCTTAACTTTAGGCAAAGTCTTTGCTTTATAAAGGAACTCCATCCCCATCAAATTCTAATTGGAATCAAATTATGACAATCAAAAGGCGGCAACAACAATCCCACATGGGGTCAAACGTGTTTCTTTAGCCGTTCCAGTATCTATATATAGTGGCATGGTCTCTAATTGTCTGAATCAATACGCCTTGATTTCAAGACTATTTTGAGTCCATCTTCGACAAGTAATCTATTTTTTTCTTCTGCGTTTTCCCTTTTTTTTTGCGGGGGGGGGGAGGTCTTTTTTTTGTAGGCCAATTGAGCAAGGATATGTTCTTGTTTAACAAGATGATCCACGGATGAAGAAGGCAGTCTTAGGGTGTGAGGGGATGGGTACTCATCCC
This sequence comes from Nicotiana knightiana, assembly GCA_005239525.1. Classification (NCBI taxonomy): domain Eukaryota; kingdom Viridiplantae; phylum Streptophyta; class Magnoliopsida; order Solanales; family Solanaceae; genus Nicotiana; species Nicotiana knightiana. The sequence continues at coordinate 299,678 of ML401980.1, read as the reverse complement.
CGTCCAAATATCGGAGAGATTACTCTCAAGATGACCCGACTATCAGAGATATTACTCTCAAGGTGACCTCACTATCGAAGAGATTACTCTCAAGGTGGCCCAAATATCGGATAGATTATTCTCAAGGTGACCCGACTATCAGAGAGATTACTCTCAAGGTGGACCGACTATTGGAGAGATTCCTCAAGGTGTGAAGGGATGAATACTCATCCCCGCCCAAAAACCGAAAAGCCATTTCAGGATGCAAAGGTTCATATGGCATATCGAAGTACAAGTTCATGGCAACAAATAGATAGAGAAATCCTCAACATCATATGGAGGACAATCCATGGCAGCATATAGAAGGGTAAATCCATAAAGAGGCTAATTGAAGGTGCAAAGAGACTTAAATGTCCACCTTAAGATTGGAAAGTTATAGTTCCTTTTAAGGACAAACTCGCAAAGAGGCCAACTTAAGGTGCAAAGGGACTAACATGTCCACCTTAAGATTGGAATATTTGAAAGCTTCAACTCGAAGACTTGGTGGGCTTGATGACATCAACTTGAAAACTTGACGGACATTGCAGACTTCAACTTGAAGACCGACAAACTTGAAGATTCAGCGGACTTTGACGCTTTAACCTAAAGACTTTGGGCTTAAGTATTTCAATCTGAAGACCGGCGAGTTTGAGGACCTCAACTTGAAGACTGACAGACTTTAAGACTTCAACATGAAGACTTGGAGGCTTAGACCAAAGAACCTGAAGACCGACAGACTTAAAGATTTGGCGAACATGAAGACATAGTGAACTCCCGGACTTCAGCACAAATACTTGGTAGCCTCTGAAAAGACTATAATCGTCCCATTAAAGACACTAGTTTACCATGGAGGCTTGCCCCCTCTAAGTCATATGAGATCCAAAATTCAATAGAAGAATGATATTTCAGCCTGACTTTCAAGTGTTGGTTGAATCAATTACTTCCATCATACTTCATTTAGACAATGATGGGGCAACATGTATCTTTTGAACTTATGTGACCGAACTTAGAATGAAACTCTAAGCTCCCTGTGTACCTCAGTGAAGAGGATCAAGTCATACCGTTGTTCAGAATAGGCAATTTTTTTAATTGTCCTAACTTTTGCCTAGGCCGCCTCTTTCGAGATTTTCAACCTAGCGAACTTTTTTTTGGCCGTACACAATTTCTACTCTTACGGGCCAGGAGTAACATACAGTTTATGATATTGTGTTAAGGAGTGTAGTAATTTGAAGATTTGGCTTATGTTTTAAAATTCTTCGTAACTTGAAGACTTGCTCGATTTTGAAGAGCTTTGTAACTTGAAGTTCGGCTCGAATTTGAAGAGCTTCGTGATTTGAAGTTTTCGCTCAACTTTGAAGAGCTTTCAACTTGAGTTTTTGCTCGAATTTGAAGAGCTTTGAGACTTGAAGACTTTTCTCGAATTTGAAGAGCTTTACGACTAGAAGACTTTGCTCGAATTTGAAGAGCTTTACGTCTTAAAGATTTAGTTAAAATTTGGGGAGCTTCGTGACATACAATATAGGCTCGTTTGCCAAGAAGCATTATAATTTGCAGTTTATGCTCCTGCATTGAGGAGCATTATAACTTGCAATTTAAGCTCGTGCGTTGAGGAGCATTATAACTTGAAGTTTAAGCTCGTGCATTGAGGATTATCATAGCTTGCAGTTTAGGCTCGTGCGTTAGGGAGCATTATAACTTGCAGTTTAGGCTCATGCGTTAAAGAGCATAGTGACATGTATAGACTCTTCGATTTTATTTTTGAATGAAAACTTGCCCCCATCCTCACCTTTTTGCTATTCTTCTTCGTCGTAAGTCTCAAAGATAGGTAGCCCTTGGTCGGTAATTATGGCCATATTTAGTTCCATATCATGAGCACGAGTTTCTAATTCTTCAACTATTTTGGGCTTTATGCCTTGTAAGATATAGCAAAAATGTATGCCTTGAATGCACATTTTGATGTTAGAAGTTTCGCTAAGGCGATCTTTATAGTTGAGGCTTAAGCTCCTCCCGCAGTTGATGAAGTCAATAACTAGCTCATCCTTTCATTGATAAGCGTTTGTAAGTTCGATCATGTTTATGATGTATCTTGTGCTATATAAACGATTGATAAACTTCTGCTCTAACTGCTCCCAACTATCGATGGATCTAGGTTCGAGATTTGTGTACCAATCGAATGCATTATCTTTGAGAGACCGAGCATGCATCTTCAAGTTATCAATTATTTGCATATACGACTTTGCATATGTGAGAGATAATTTTGGACGAAGGCTCGGGATTATCTTTGATAGCCTCCATGATGAAGTCCTTCAATTTTTCAACGGGAATTAGACCTTCAACGGAGACTTAGATCTCCTTGGTTGTCGTTGCTTGCTTTTCGGCGGAGTCTCATTTCTCTTGTAACCTTTGAAGATTTAAAGGTGTTTGTGTGGATTCTCCTTCTACTATGCTATCCAACTTATTTGTTAACTTGGAAAGTTTAGCATCTTGATCTTGCACGCGCTTTGAAAAGTCTTCAACTACTTTCGTCAAATTTGCGAGTTGTTCTTCTACGATAAAAACTTCAATAACCATTGCTTACATGATGGCCGTCGAGGATGATGGGTAGTAGCATGGATTGTCACATAGATTGATCCTTGATTGGCTCACGTTATGTGATGTACGTGGGGAAGATCCATCACTTGAAGCATCATCATCTTCCTTCATAACAGAGTTCTTCGATCTGGAGAGGTCCAAGCAGAGCAAGAGTTTTCTTAATCTTTTCACAACATCGCTTCCTCCTTCGGGTGCATTTTTGGAATATTTTGCTCCTTTTACGGATGAAGATCCGAAAACAAGGGTTGATGCGGACGACAGCTGGGGTGTTTGTTGTCCTAGTGAGCTTGCGTTGCTCCTCGTAACTGATCCAAAGCTTCCAAAAGTAACATCGAGGATGCTTTTAACATTAGCATATAACTTGGAATTAGCAGTCTTGGTGGAAGTTGATTTGGAGTTGATTTTATTTGAAGTCATTTCGACATTCTTGAACTTTAGCGATTGAAAAGTTGAGATAAGAGGTAGAGATAGTCCCATTGGGCATGCCAGAATTTGTAGACAATAAATTACGTCGGGAAAATAAAATCAAGATCAAAAAATATTACAACAATCGTAGTATTTGATTTCAAATAATATGAGTGTACAATCTCTATGAATCCTTTGATTCTTATTTCTAATAGTAAATAAATCCAAGGGATTTTGAGCATGATCTTGAATATGTAGTTATTTCCACGAACGATGATCTTGAATTCAACTATCACGAACTTTGATTTCAACTCGTACTCCTTGAATCTTGATTTGTTCTTCCTTCTTGAGCTTGAACTTGATTGCTTGAAGCTTGAAATTTGTAGAGAAATTTGCGGCGTTTGATCCACAAGCTCTCTCTTGCTTTTTGCTATAACTTATAGTCTCTTTTCTGAGTTATGAAAATCCCTATTTATAGTTGTGGGAAGGAAGCGTTATGATAAGAACAAACTCTTTCCGACCAATCAAATCGAAGTGTGACAAGGCCGCATTTGATTGGCCAGAACATGTCCCTTGCACGCGTGGCGCGATTTCATTAGCCTTTTTATTGTGACTTGACATGTCTTGTCATTTTGATACGTGACATGATCCTATTGGCTCTTCCATTTGACTTGGCATGTCATGTCATTTGACACGTGGCACCAAATTGGGCCTATCGGGAGACGGTATACTGGGCCTCTGGGACGATGACTTCGTGGGCGTAATGAATTGGGCTCATTATTTGTAGCTCAATTAAATGGGTTAACCCAATGGATTAAGACTTATTTATTCAATTCATATATATATATATATATATAATCTAATTGTATTATTCCATAATACTTAGTTGGACTAATATATTTAATATATAGACCAAATTATTTTATTGATAGGGGAATAATTTATCTTAACGTTTGGGTTGCTCATCCTTTTAATTTCAACAGTTATTGCAGAATGCAGGCTAATATATATGAGCATTCTCTCATCTTTATTTATTGGTAAATCATAAGCTAACGCAATTCAATAATTTATCTGATTTCATTGTTGACACACCACCATTATGCACCTCTCAAATTAGGTAAACTTTTTTCTTTCCTTTTTACTTTCATCTAAGTTTTGTTAATTTCTATAACTCTTTCTTTTGCTCTTCCTAGCCGCTTGGCTATACACGATAGTAATTGCGTAGAAAGTTTTTATATTTTAGTGAATTGATTGTCAAATCTCGACAATAGCGTTGCATATAAGTGTGTTTATTCACTTTTTCCTGCCAAGTTTGTTTTGCTTGAATGGCAATTTTTTTTCTCCTAACGAGTAAAAAGGGAAGTCCTCAACAGGTACGTAAGAATCCAACATAAGTAATTAACTAGAATCTATATTAATATTTTGTTTTTTATGGTATGTGTGGGCTAAGGTCTCATCCATGTATACCAACAAAAGTCATGGTGGAATATTAAGTTGTGATGACCCAAAAGGTCATCCCGTGTAATTTTAGCTAAATTTGTATTTCGAGACCGTGAAATTCTCCTTATATCTCATCTCGATTTACGTGCGCAGTCCGGACGTATAGCCGGGAGGCCGTTATGTGAAAAATTGATTAAAATGATATTTTTGGGATGAATAAAATTGACTTTGGTCAACATTTTTGGTAAACGGATTCAGACCTGTGATTTGACGGTCCCGGAGGGTCCGTAGGAAAATATGGGACATGGGCGTATGCCCGGAATCGAATTCCGAGGTGCCAAGTCCGAGAAATGAATTTTTGAAGAAAATTATTTCTGAAAAATATAAAGGTTTTTGAAAATGAGATTTGATGTGAAACCTGTGAAACCGGGCCCGTATTATGGTTCCGGAGTCCAGAACAAGTTCAATAAGTCTTATATGTATTATCTGTGAAATTTGGTGAGAAACGGACTTAGTTTGACGTGATTCAGATCGAAAACGGAAAAATTAGAAGTTTTTGAAGTTTAAAGGAATTTCATTGATTTTGAGGCTTAATTCGATGTTTTATGATGTTATTTTGGTGCTTTGATTACTTGAATAAGTACGTGAGAGGTTTATGAGGTCGTGTGTGTATTTGGTTTTGAGCCCCGAGGGCTCAGATGAGTTTCGGGTAGGCGTCGGAATGCAAAAAAGCCTTAGAAAATCTGGTGTAATTGCTGTCATCTGGTGTCCAGGGATTTACCCTATGCGAATGCACTCAAAGGGGTGCGAACGCACAGGGTTGTAGAGGTCAGGGGGGTCAGGGTCAATTTGCATTGTGCGAACGCACCACATTGGACGCGAACGCAGAGGGTATGTTTGGGGACACTGTGCGAACGCACAACATAGGAGGGGTACCTGGGGGCTGGGTACAAAATGCCCTGTGCGAACGCGGCCCCACAACCGCGAACGCACTGTTCAGTAAATCCAAGCCTCCGCGAACGCAGCCTAGGGCCCGCGAACGCGGAGAGTAAATCCGTCCAGTCATTTTTAATACCCAAAAACATAATCCATACGTGACTCAGCCCATTTTTTTCTCAAACTCCTTCTTCCCCACACTCCATAGGCGATTTTTGAAGAGCTCTTCCACCATAGCTTCATAGGTAAGTGATCTTAACTTCATTTTCATCAACATTTATTAGATTCTAGGCCTAAAATCATGGAATTAAAGGTAGAAAATTGGGTTTTTGGGTAGAGTTAGGGCTTTTCGAATTTTTGGGAATTTGACCTCGTTTTGAGGTCAGATTTCAAAACAAATTGTATATTCGGGCTCGTGTGGGAATGGGTGATCGGATTTTGGTCCGAACCTCGTGTTTCGACCAAGAGGGCCCGGGGTCGAATTTTAGAATTTTTGGAAGAATATTGAAAAATCTATAATTAGGCATTGAAATTGAATAGTTGAGTAATTATTGATGTTATTGAGTCGATTATGTCTAGATACGATTGTTTCGGAGTCGGATTCGAGAGGAAAAGCGGTGCTAGAGGCTTGATTTGCATTCTTGGAGTCGAGGTAAGTGTTTGGCCTAGCCTTAGCTTGAGGGAATAGGTGTTGAGTCATATGTGCTACGTGTTATTATCATGTTCAATGTATAGATGAGGTGGCGAGTACCTATACATTGTTGTCAAGCATGCCCGTGAGTCATAGTTTATGGTATATGTGTTTTTCTTCGATATTCACTATGTTATGAAGTAGAATTTCGTTTTGGAGATTATTTTGTTGTTGGAAATAATTGGTTGGACACTGTTGATTTGCTATTCGGTTGAGGATCATTTGGTTATGTTGTACATTCAGTGAGATTGGTTATAGTTGTGTCCCTTGCCGGGACGGTGATATTTCTGTTATTGTTCCCTTACTAGGATGTTGTGATTTATGGTTTGTATTGCGGTTTTTCCTTACCAAATTGTTGTTCTTGATATTGTTTGGGTGAGGAAGAGTGTAAAGCACTAAGGTGATGTCGTGTATTTATTTTTTGCATTGTGAGGATAAGAGAGTAAAGCACGAAGGGTGATGTCGTGCCATGATTTTTATATTTAAAAGCACGAAGGTTAATACCGTGTCGTTTCATTTATTCATTGCATTGTGAGGATGAGAGTAAAAGCACAAAGGGTGATGTCGTGCACTTGTTTTGGTGAAGATGAGAATCAAGCACGAAGGGTGATGTCGTGCACTTGTTTGGGTGAGGATGAGAGTAAAGCACGAAGAGTGATGCCGTGCACTTGCTTGCTCTATGTGTTTACTTCCTGTCGCTATGGATGCTACTTAAACTGTTGCTTCATTTTTGTGACTTAGTACTTGTTTTCCCCTTGTCCCCACCATGTTCTCCCTCGTCTTACACTTAACTGTTTATTTCCTGTCGTCCTTTTTATTATATATTATTGAATTGCACAAGTATTTATTGTTTGTCGTGTCCTAGCCTCTTCACTACTTCGCCGAGGTTAGGCTCGACACTTACTCAGTACATGGGGTCGGTTATACTGATGCTACACCTGCACTTCTTTATGTTGTGCAGATTACGGAGCCGCACCTAGTGGACATTGAGTGGGGGAGTATCCTTCAGCCCACGACGACACCGAGGTAGTCCTGCAGGCGTCCGCAGGCCTTGGCGTCACCTCTTATCCTTTTTCTCATTTTCTGTCTTATCATGTAATTCCAAGACAGTTGTATTCACTATTTCAGACTATTGTATTTAGCAAAATCTTAGATTGTTCGTGAAATTGTGACACCAGCTCTGGAGGTATGTTTAAGGAAATTTCGTAAGATTTATTATTTAAGTTGTTGAAGTTCTTACCTTCCACATTTTTATTTCTATTTGTTCTTGTATTTCACTTTTTTTTTAAATGCTACATAACAAAGGAATAAATCGGAATAACCAGTAACGTTGGCTTGTCTAGCAGATTCAATGTTAGACACCATCACGGCTTGAATGTGGAATTTCGGGTCGTGACATAAGTATTCATTTATTCTTAACTAATGATCTCGAGTTTAAATTTTGGGAATGAAGTCGTCTTTGGTACGAAGAGCACCCGTGAAACTTCACATCACGATTCTGAATTAGTGGGACATTGGATAAGAAACAAAAAGGTCTCATACAAATTCAATACTTCACTCTCATTAGATTATCGTTATTCTTATTGTAAATCAGATTGTGTTTAACGTTAGTGGTTAGTAAATCACGTTCTCTTGGAGTCATACATCTTTTTAGTTGAGTATGTAAGCAAGCAACACAAGTGAATTCCAACTTTGTTCTTTTTCAATAACCATTTTGTTTAATATATTATCCGTTTAAAAAAGCATGTATTGATCGAATATTCGAATTTCTATGCCGCTTTTACAAAATATTACTTTCATTCAACCTTCTTGATATGTATGCGGTTGTAAAGCGGGAGAGCTACAGTTTCTTCAAAAGAAGGCAAAAACTTTAAGACGTGAAACATTTGCAACTATAGCCGACACTGCTTAAATACACATCTAATTTGCATGTTGTTGAGATATTTAAAAAAAAAAGAATTATTGTCAATGAATACTTGATATATTATAGAAACGCATAATTGAAGTAGTTCAAACATTACTTTTTAAATCCGTTTCATAGCAATATGATTGTGCTTCAATTTTGAGTTTGCATTTTCCCTTCGCACACTTAGTATAATATTTTAAAATGGGTACCAATTAGCATAGAGCACGTATCCGAAAATTAGTATATTAAAAGACGTTTAAACTTCTTTCATAAAGTTTATATAATAATGAGATATAAAAAAAAAGCCTATATGACTTTGATCTAGTAGTGAGAGCGCGCCATAGTATTAAACTCTCCGGTATACAAAAATATAATATTAACTGAAATAAAAACAAGGTGAATCCATTATTCATCAAGTTTTGAATTTTGTGGTACTTGTCTTGAAAATTTCTTAGTTAAAAAAGAAATACACATAAGAACTTGCTAATGATCATTCAAATATGACATAGCTAATTTAAAGTATCTTAGTTGAAATTAAAAAAGAAAAAAGACTAGACATAAAAGAATAAGAATAGTATTGACGAAAAAGTAAATATATTATTTAATTTAATAATAAAACTTTTTATCTAACTCACTCACTCAATCCTACTTATACCAAAGTTTTTAAAAAAAGTAAAAGATATATATATATATACTGGGGGCGTAAGGTAAGGGCTTCAGTTGGCTTACCCTAGAGCCGCCCTCGTCACCAAGTACTCCCTTCTTCCTTCAACGCTTTTCGGGTTCTTTCTCATGCTCTTTTTGCCTTTATTTTTCTCCTTATTTTCTCAAATATGCTTGTATTTTACAAAATATTAGAGCTGTTTTTTCCATATAATTTTTCAGTCATTTGTTTTTGTCAATTCGAAATGTCTTTGCTGTTTATTTGATCTTGTTTTGACATGATTTTCCTTTTCCATATTTTCAATTTCTGAATAATTGAACTGTAAAATCACTTGGGTCAATTCTTTTTGTTGGGAAAATCTTAGCTTTAGAATATATATACAACAATTTAACTGTTGTCTGTCAAATTTTGTGACTGACTTTGTGGTACAGATTTTTAAGGTAAGATATAAAAGGAGGGTACAATGAGGTTGGAGAAATGTTGGTTTTGCTCCTCAACTGTATATCCAGGCCATGGTATTCAATATGTTCGAAACGACGCCAAGGTAACTATTTTTTTTCTTTTTCTTTTGCTATTTCCTCCCTTGTATATCATGGTTATGCTGAATGTTGGGTCCTTTGTTACTTCAAATCTGCTAGAATAACTTTGGTTGTAGGAGGAGTTTAATACTTTGGTTTACTAATATAATCAGTAGTAAGAGGGGTTTACTGCTTCGATATATTAGAATAATCAGTTGTAAGAGGAGTCTACTACTTTCCTTAAGGCTCTTTAAAGCCCCATGGTTAATAAAATTTTGGCAGAAATATATTCAACCAAATTTTTTATTCTTGTTGCTGGGTCTTTTCAAAGAAAGAAAAAAAAGAAAAAAAAAACTAACAGGTTAAGATATGAAGGATTAGTGATTGTCACTTCTTACATTGCTAATGTATTGTCGTCCCAGTTGACCTGACCTGTCTCAATGTTTTCCACACCGGAAATTAAGGCAGTAGATTTGAGTAGCGAGCACAAACATTTGCTTATTTGAGGATTTTGAATGATATTAGTAGGTTGTAGTTCGAACTCCTAATTTAGCAAAGAGTAGTATTGAGTCGATGTGTTTTTCAGTGGCTTTTGAGTATAGATCCTTCATCCTTGGCAAGAAACATTTGCTTATTTTAGGATTTTGAGCGGGAGATATTAGCAATTTGTATTCACACCCAAGGGTGTAACCTAGTATTCAATAAAGTGTGTGCAAATCTTGGAGACAGTAGAGACAAAAACCACTGGATGTTTCATCTCATTTGCCTAAGTTTTGGTGGGCTGAGTTACTTCGTACTTGTGTTGGTGTGAGGTAGCATGTACCGGGTGGAGCTGTTAAGCTACGCGCAAGCTGACCTAGAAACCACCGTCTAAAAAAAGTATGTAATATAAGATCCCAATCAAGCAAAGGATTAGTATTGAGTTGATCACTTGATTGAAGGTGATAAGTTTCACCTTTCTGAGACTTCGGAATTGACTGCTTGGTATTTGCAGTAGTGTGCAATTTTCCCGAATTCAGAAGGCTATAACTGGGGGAAAGTTTTTGTCCTTCCCAAAATTTACATGGATAAACTACTCAGCTAGTACAAGAAGCATGTTGGTTGTCGGGATTGGTGTAAAAATTGAGAATTATTTGTACATGTGCGTGCTGACATTTTTTATATCAAAAATTGTGTGCTTTGTGACATTTGACAATACTGGAAAACTGGTGCATAAAGGCCGGAGTATGTCCTTTATACATTTGTACATGTGCGTGCTGACATTTTTTATATCAAAAATTGTGTGCTTTGTGACATTTGACAATACTGGAAAACTGGTGCATAAAGGCCGGAGTACGTCGTCGTGCATTTCTGTGATCTGTAATATTTTCTTTGTCTTTATCATGGTTGGTCCACCATAGTATGATGATGCACCTTCAGACAAAGCAATAAAAAGTAGCGACTGGTTTTTCAGGAGATAAACCATCTCTTTGCCCTCTATTTTTCTCCATGTCCTTTTGTTTTGTTGGTTTTTCTCGCTTTCCTATTGCTCTGCTAATGTTCGGTAGTGATGGCATCTTGCTTTAGTGCCACAAAACGGGTATATTCTCACGTTTTACTGTTTGATCAAGTAAATGAAAAGTTCTTTCTGTTAAATTTCTGTTTGCAGATATTTCGGTTCTGTAGATCAAAGTGTCACAAGAACTTTAAGATGAAGAGAAATCCACGAAAAGTTAAATGGACTAAAGCATATAGACGGCTGCATGGAAAGGACATGACTCAGGTGAGTAGTATTCCTCCTTTTCATTCTTCTTTTCCTGTTACATTTGCTCTATCCACTACACTGATTTGTTTATTCTTCTTCAATTATGAATTCTGTTGTTGCTGCATGTTGCTATTTGAAGGACTCTACATTTGAATTTGAGAGGAAGCGCAATAGGCCAGAGAGATATGACAGGAATGTCACTGAGAACACTCTGAAGGCCATTCGGAAAATTGATAAAATCAGAGTTGTCAGAGATGAAAGGCACCACAAAAACAGGTCCCTTTAATACTGCTCCACTAATTTGCATCATCTAGTGTAATTTTCTTTTTTTTATATACTAATATTAGTTGAAAAATTGAACAGGATGAAAGGAAAGAAAACCAAGGAGCAGAGAGAAGCAGCAAAGGAGCTCGAGCAGAGCATTCATATGGTCAAAGCTCCTGCTGTGCTCGCTAACGAGCCATCTCTCACCTTGCCTATCAAGGTCAAGGTTTCACAGAAGTCCGAGGAAAATCGTATGGAGGAGTAAACATTTCCTTTATTCTCAAAACTGAAATGCAAAATCATAACTTTCCTGCAGTGGTCAATTTTGTCAGCGTGCGTAACAATATGTATAGCCTTTTTGATGACTTGTTAATGGTCATTACTTTGAGAAAATACACTTATCTTTCATGCTCACTAGTGATGACTCTTTTTTTGAAGAAATTATCAGAATACTTCATCCTGTAGAAGAAATGTTTACTAGTTGTGTGTTTTCGATTATGAATTATTTGTTGGATCTTTTTTCTTTTCTTCTGAAGAGATATTGACGCATTTTGACAGTTCACTTTGACTTGGATTGTGGAGAAGTAGATTAAATGGAAGCCACCTGCTTATTGTTTGCTGCAAAAACCATGATATAAAATTTACACAGTTTAGATTAGAGGATACTGGCGATTTATTGTTTGTCAACTGTGTAAGCCATTAGTAAATTGATAAAGTCACCATTATGTACAACTGTTTCAATTTTCAACCTGAGATGTAGTAATAAAGCTTGTATTCTTTTGACCGTTATGCAAGTTAAGAAGGTTTTAAGTTGATAAATTCTATGAGATTATTCTGGCGAAAAAGAACATATTAGGTGAAAAGGGGTGTAAATTTTGTTTTCTTGTTATTCAACCCAAACAATGAAATATATTGTTGCTCAGTGTGCTTCGGATTAAGAGGGTTTCTTTTTGTTTATTTTTTTTTCTTTGGATTTGGTTTTCAGCTGAGATTATTGTGAGAAAAAGAGAAAAAAAATTGCAGGGTGGGGGTGAGCGGGGTAGTAGGATAAATTTGGCGAGAGGGCATGGGGTGGGGTTAGGATGGGTGGATGTGGGGGTGTGGGGTGGGTTGGTGGAGGTAGGGAATAGGGCGGGGAAAGTTAAGGAGTTTTGAAAAATATTTTCCGTTCTCTTGATAAAGAAAATATTTTCCTTTACTTAGAGTAAAATGAGTTCGTAAAGAAAATATTTTTCAAAACATTAAATCAACCAAAAATATTTTCCTTACCAAACGCACCCTTAGTATAAAACTTACATACTACCGGAAATAAGATTGATTTCTAATAGAGAAAAGCTCAGAACTTACCTTTTCGGAGGTGAAAGCGTAGGTTGTACCGCCGATATTGGCGACAGCTAAACTTGAATTGGATACAAGATTCTGCGAAAGAAAGAATGTGTTATTCCCAAGAATGAAATTTTTAGTTCTGTTGACACATTTTTTAATTTGAAAACAAGTTTAATTGATAAGCTTTTACATAGACGCTATAAAATGTTTAACATTACAAATTTCAAAAGTCAATGACGACATCTATACAAATTTAAAGGATACACATCATATAGTAACAAATAAATTATTTGTTCCTTATTTATTCTTATTGTCTAATTAGCAAGTAGTTGAACTATGCATTTACTTTTTATTAATTTGTAAATTTAATATTTTGATACTATTTCTCTTTCAATATAACTTAGATATATATTTTCTTACTTTTAAAATAAAATTATTTTTTTAAACTTATGTTTTACCGTTCATAATTCTTCAATTAACTAAGTTTATTGAAAAAAAAATTTAGGGTTATTTATTTATCTTTTATTTTTAATCAATTCAAAATATAAATATCATAAAATTATCTTTATCCTCCTCTTTTTATACATTCTTTTCTTCTATAATATTTTATTACTTTTCTCATTTTATAGTTTACTGAGAATTTAAATAATGTAATATTTTTTAACTAAATTATAAATTTTGAATTCATCAAAAGTATAAAGAGACAATATTTTATATGACCCTTGATAGGAGGTGATTAGACAGGACATGGTGTTGATTGAGCTTACTGAGGATATGACCCTTGATAGGAGGGTGTGAAGGTCGAGTTAGCTGCTCAACAATAGTCTTAGTAGCACGCATGTCTCTTCATATTCTTAGACTTTTATTATATTATGTGATTTTGTTCGCCTCAGGTATTGTATTCTCTGTTGCTATTATTTGATACTACTTATTCTTTATCTCCCCATTTTTCTTCTCTCCCCTCTTTCTTCCTTTCTTGCTTTCCTTTTTTTCTTATTACCCTTCCTGAGCCGAAGGTCTATTGAAAACAGCCTCTCTACCTATTACGTAGAGGTTGCGTACAGACTCCCCTCCCAAGACCCCACCTAGTGGGACATATTGGATTTTTTGTTGTTGTTGTTGTTGTTGTTGTTGTTGTTGTTATATATATACAATATACTTATCTTATACTATATAATATCACAATAGTATCTTTAAATTTTTCATTATGAAATTATGATTTCTATTTATTAACTAAATTTCCTAAATGAGAAATTTAATTAGTATATTCACTTTATGCTATCGCTTGAATTTTTTTTTTTTTTTAGTATTCTTCATTTAGTCATAATTCTAATAACAATGCCACTTTTGTAGTTATGCCACTAGGCTTAATGAGAATGCTTTTTCTTCTACTTTTATTTATAGATAGATTTTAAAACTTTCAATTTGAAAGTACTTTTATTTATTAATATTTTATTTTTTATAGATAATTATAAGATATTTATATTTATTAATTCAAATAGAGTAACCAATTAATTCAAAATAGAAAGGTAGTCTATTTTGTCTTAACAATACACTTGGCTTAATGAGATTGCTTTTCTTCTACTTTTAATTAGAAATAGATAGATACCGGAAATAACAGAGATTCTCCTTGACGCATTTCAGAAACAAAATTCTAACATCAGAGAGCAATGCAAAACAGTTGTTGATTCTGACTGCGAAATATACATAAGAAAAGAACATCATAGTACCTTACCAAAGAGAAAAGGTAAGAAGAGCTTACATGCTTTCATATTTCTCTTTATACCGTCGTGCTTTTAGCTTTTATAAACTGGAAATACCAATGAATCAACAGTGGTTTACTGGAAATATTTTAAGGTTAATATGCCATTCAATGAGTAATTTTATTGATAATCATACAAGCACCTACACAAATTGCATAAAACTTAGATTCTCTTTACACCACAATTTCTCAGTGTTCCAAAATTTTCCTATATAAGTTGCAAAATTAGTGTGACATTTTGAGAATGAGCACGAACGCATGCTTCTCTGCTGTCTAGCATGTTGCATGTCAATCTCCTAACTGCTGTAATTGTGGGTTCTACAAGAGAAGTTGGTTATAGTGATGGGACCGTTACTTCCAGCAGAACCTAACTACTGTTTGTCAAAACTGCATGAGAATCAGACAATTTCAACCTCAAGGAAATCTCTGAATTTCAACCAATGGATAGACGCAAGACCATGCCATGAACATCTCTTCTCCAGCACTGATCGAGGACTCTTCGCCTTGTCAACATATTCAGATCTACACGACTGCTGGTTTAATTAAGTAAGAGTGCTCTCAACATATTCCATTGCTTTTCTTTTCACAGCCTCCATTCGATCGTCATCACCAAGCGTCTTCTCGTACTCCAGAAACTTCTTAAAAAGGAACTGCACTCCAGACATCAAAAGCCATTAGAAAACCATAGAATCGCTACCATCTTAAAACAATTAAGAAAAAACAAATCGCAAGAAACATCAAAAATAATATTCCAAGCTTTTTAAAAATATATAATCACCTTCATCTTTTTGGGTGGAAGGCTAAGAGTAATTGCCCTTTCAAATAAAGCACGGATCACATCCGCATCTCCTAGTCGAATCTCCTGTTCATTTGATTTAATTTGAGTTATGTACAGTAAAAAAAAGATTTTCTATATATATATACATTTGTGTGTGTGTTTGTATCGAAGTTCAGTTTAAGACGGTACTTGATCAAGATAAACACTCCACAAGTCAGTTCTCTTGGGATACTCGCGAAGCATTTTCTCAAACAAGGAGCGACCCCTGTCAGGAACCCCACACTTGAACTCTAGAATAGCTGTCTGTGAAATAAACTTAATATGCTTGTGCGGAGGAAGACTTAGTAAAGCACGATTCACCACTGGCTGGACTCCATCTTGGCTTTGTTTCAATAGCCACTGAACCCGCCTGAGCCAAACCTAAATGCAAAGAGAACAAAAAGAGTTGGCAATAGTTAAATAGGATCAACCAAAATATTTCCAAAACCACTTTTAGTTGTCAGTACCTTGCACGAATGCTTGAACTTCTTAACCATCTTGTTAAGCAGTTCATCTGAGAGTGTGTGTTGCTCGGTCCTCTCATACATTCCTAACAAGGCCAGATGCACCTTTTTGGGATCACAATACTGCAATGCTCTTTGGAATACTTTTGCAACAGCTTCCTGGATCGAAATCAAGAATAAGGGATTCAGAGGAAAATATAGGAGGAAATCTCATTGCAAAATGAAAGAAGGAAATCTCATTGCAAAATGAAAGATAACAAGCATAAAAAATGGATCAATATCTTTGTTTTGTCATACCTGTGGGGGATTTCCATACTCATTTTCTAAATTAAAGTAGGCAACCCAAACATTCAGCTTCTCTGACTCTTCTCGAACGTTTATTGTCCTCAAAGCCCTTGAGAAAAGAATCAAGACACAATTAACAAGTTAGAGATAATTTTCCATCACATTTTACAACTCACAGTACCTAAGAACACTAATGCACGAAAAAGAATAAGTATCATCGCAATTTCACTTCAGTGGCCAAGTATGAGCTGTGCATTTGACTTTGCACCTTATGTGGTTCTCTTAAATTGTTTCATGCAAAGACTCCCCCTTTTGGAGCAGAAACATTATACTTTTTGGCAGAAAGGAAATCAACTGTTTGTTCTAGTCTAGATGAGGAAGATATAACTTGAAAGATTTACCGTTCAGCAATTGAGCGTGCCTTCTCAACATCAGCCAAAGACAGCACAAATGCCATGTATTTTATCCAGACAAAGCTGCTATTTGGGGAACTTCTAACTAATTTCTCAAACTCATCTTCATCTCTGGGAATATCTTTTTCTAGCAATCTTTCCTCAGCAGCTCTAATTTCTTGTTCCCTGCATTAAAAAGATTTCTATCACACGAAGACAATAAAGATATAGACAACTTTGCTTTCTATGAATTTGTAAACCTGAAGAGATGATTAACGATCAAACAGTACCTCAATCTTTTAGCTTTCTTTCCTGCAAGTTTCTTGTTCTTTTCATCTGAAGTACCTAAATTGTTAGCATCACCTGAGTCTTGATTAACTACATCGCCCACATCCAAATTTTCTATATCATCTAGTGGGACCTCCAATGGTGGTATTGATGCCCGAGATTCAACTTCAGCAAGGAACAGGTCCATCCCATCTACAGATTCACAGTCAAGATTCTCCCGTTCTTGGGAGCTCCTCTCAGGTGAAGGAGTTGACTCGATACCTCTGGAAAGAGCATTTCCTTCCACTGCATAACCAGAACTGTGCCTCATATTTGTTTCACCACTTGTAGCATCATTAAAATATGAATTCTTCATCCCAAGTGATATTCTTTGTCTTTCCTTATCCACCTAACAAAAGGTTGAAAAAAATGAGTTTGAGTGAAACAGACCCAGATGGAAGAAATAAAACACAAGCTACAGCCCAAGTCATCACTCATGTTATTCTGGAAGCTATATTAGCACTTGAAGTGCTTCAGATGGTATGATGATTAAAAAACTTGAGATGCGCAAGTTAAGTGAATTCGCTTATATAACGTGTTGGTAACATTCTTATTATTGTTGGAACCAGGAAACCAAAAACCAAGAAAAGAAAACAGAGAAGAAAACGATACACGGCATATAAGCAAAATACTTTTCCATTACTCTCCCTTTTCCTTTTAGTTCTGATAAAGTTTCCACCTAGTCCAAAGTATTTGTCCACTCTGTGGAACTGCATTGTCATACAGAACAAGCATTTACCTTCAAAATCTTTGCCGTCACTCTATCTCCAGCTTTGTATCTAGAGTCAATATTGTTGACATGATCGTCAGAGATCTCTGAAACATGGCACAACCCAACCTAAAAAATGAAGCTGAATCGTTAGCACACAAGTAAAACATGAGCTTTCTGCTAAGAACCATAGCTCATCAATATTGTAAACTGATAAGTAAAACATATTCACGATGAACACCAGAACTTTCTTATAGAATAGAGAACTTGTTTATAGCTGATGAAAATACAAGACAAGAAAAAAGATACACTTATCAGTAGAGAGTCAAGAAATTGCTTTACAACTGATGAAATTACAATAGGTAAAAAGATAAAGACTGAATTTCCTGTGAGTTAAAGCATGTGCAAAAGTAATAATGTGGTAACTTGAGTCATAACTTACTACCCAAAGGCAAGTCATAACTGCTGGAAGTAACCAGTTACATACCATGTTTGTGTGATCAACTAGGATAAACAAGCCATACGGTTCAACTCGCTTAACTCTGCCAGATATGACATCCCCAACAGTCAAACTACTTAGAGCATCTTTATCAGACTTGGAAGCACCGACTGCACTTGATGTCCTTAGAGTGACTTCAACTCGCTTAGACAATGGCTCCACCGACACCACCCTACAATAAAGGAACTTAGTATACGACAGCAGGAGAATTGAGACATAAATAGTTTATCCCTACTGACAACTTACTTGCCAACAACAAGTTTCCCAACAGGGAATTCTTTCTCCGGGTTTTCAACGTAGCCATCAGACAAGTTTGAGAGAAGAATTTTTGCATCAACTTTGCGCGAAAGCATTACGAAACATCCTTTCGGTGTAACATTTTTCACATATGCCTAAAAGTAAAAAAATGGGAAAAGAAGAGAGGAACCTCCACATTAATTAACTCGCAGAAAAGGAAACCCATCATCATTGCAGATGACAGTAACATCGATAAACTGATACGCAGAAATGATTTTAGTAATGAGTTCATCAGTACAATCAGGTCATATCCGCTGTGTTATCTTTTTATTCTTTTATAACAGAGAAACCAGTTCATATCCTATATGTTGAGCGTTTTTAATGGAAAACGATGAATACACAGCAATTTTTTCCCGGTGCATATATGAGAATGAATTTGTTACGACCTCAACACATATCCATTTAGTATACATATAGAATACAAGAGGCATCTGCTAGTAGTCGCATAAAAAGTTCAGACTTGAGACCGTGTGAAAGAAGTTTCATATGAAGGATGCATAAACCTTTCAGCAGAAAAGTAGAATGGAAAAAGAAACATGAAAATCATATATGCGATGCAGTGTAATCAGTGACATCAAGATTTTGATATTAGTGGGCAGGAAAAAGAAAACGTATCTGAAGGGGGTGTATTAGCATCGATTATAAAAATGTAGTACTCTTTTTAATCTTCCCACATATATAACATATCTTTTTTAAGACGCCAGCCACAGTAAGCAGAAGAGATTAATCAATCAACGAAGTGGCACTTGAGAAATTTTGCTTTGGTATTGCAAGTGACAGCAGAAACTTCAGACAAGTATGGGGATGAAAAAGGGGCTTGGTGTAGAAGGGGCTAAACAGTTCATAAAGGACAGCTCAATGGAAATATATAATGAATTCTGGGTGATCCAGAACATGTAAGCTGAAATTGGGAAGACATTCTTTCAGCAACCCTTGGTTTGAGGTCAGTTCATTGAGAAGAGACTTGACGTTTAAAAAATAACTAAATGGTTTTGTTTTGTATTTTAGGGGGAGGGCATTAGCTGTTAAATTTTAGCTTGTTTTCGCTATGATGCAATTTTGTCCCTAAATGTGAAATCTGATGTTTAATATGTAGGGTGTCGGTTGGTTTATGCCACTTACAGTGAAGGATTTTATAGAAAGCTGAAACTTCGAGAAAAGCAGATGTTGGATGAATAGCAAAGGAAATTATCCTCCTTGTGGGATTTTGGGCTACTTTTAGAGAATTGGGTAGGACTGATTATGGTCGGAAGGAGCAAGTGATTACCTAGTATTGATGTCGATGAGATATTAGGAAGATCACTTCATTTGGTCCAAGGGAGGAAGAGAATCATATGATTTCTCCACCCACTGGAAGAATATGTCCCTTGGACCTCAGGGAAAGACAAGGTATTTTACCTGAGACTTTCTTGAGGGAGGGATTGAACCTAATTTGAAGGGTTTTAAAGCCTTCCCAACTAGATGATAAAGACGAGGTTTTCCTCCCTCTCTAAGTACCCCCAATCTTCTGATTTCCAATCTACACAAGAGTTACATAAGATTCAATACCAGATGATCATAAAAATTAACTTAGAGACATCTATCAGAGTGTCATCGACTCATCGTCAATGTTGCATATTATCTTTTGCATGAAGGGGGAATGAAAACAAAGACGCAAGCAGAGGCGAATAATATAAGTTTGAAAAGGTCAAGAAAACTACAGAAAGAGCACTGACTGCATATTCATGCAGTTTGCAAAGGAAAAAAAAATACATCTAAACATGTTGTACCTGCACCGCCATATTTGGACAAAGATCCTCTATCTTCTCCACCAATCCAGGAAAATTCCTGAATAAAAGTGAACAAAGAAAAGGAGAATAAATCAATCAAAAATAAAAAAGATCAAAGAAATGATATGGGTGACCTTATATATCAAAATTGTTAGATAAGCTCAAGGAGGAACGGAAGCAGAGGGGGAAATTGGGTCTCTGACAACTTCTTTTAGTATAAGTAATAAACTTCTCATCCAATTGTTTGTTGCAGTTGGAAAGACATCTAAATTATTTCTTTTCATTCTAGAGGGACTGGAAAAGCTAATTAATGCGGAGGCTCCGCTTCAGTTGCCCTTGTCATTTATTTCCTAAGCCAAACCAGGGAAACAGCCCTTCCCCTCCCTCTAGTACTACTTACAGAGTGAGATTCCAAAGTAATACAACTTCATCAATTTTGTAACCTGTTTACCTAATATATTAAGAGACCACCATAACTGTACAAGTCAGCTTACTCATCTAAACTTAACTCCCTTAGGTCTGCAGCGAGGAGGATCGTGAAACATAAGAAGGTCCAATGCACTTCAGATAACATAAGTCACCGGGAGCAAGTGCATAGCACACACATTGGCCTTAGAATTCATTAGAGAGAACTCTAACATTGACTACCTCAGGTGTGCAAGCAGGATCATGAACACATAAAAAGATCCAGTGCACTTTGGATAACAGAAGTCATCGCTGGGATCAAGTACAATAGCACACATCAGAGTGAGAGTTCATTGTGCTCTCTAGAAACCACCTAAAAGGCTTAGGCAACAACAATTTTTATCGGTTAGAAGTACCAACATATTCCATTAATAGAAATTTTGAAGCATATTTTTAATTTGCAGCATGATAATAAACCTAACACCTATGAAGATTATAAATGCATTTAGTATCATGAAGCTCATGTTGTTGACCTTGAAGAAACAATGCAAAACAATTAGAACATTGCCTTAAGAATAGTCCTTACTACAATTCAAGTAAGGAATTTGGAACTTACACAATGTCATTGTCTACAGCAAGCTTCTGCTCCTGGGTTCTGCGTGAAACAGACCGCAGCGAGAGGTCAATATGAACAGTGCCCTTGCCTGAATGAGTAGTCTCTAGAACTTTGCACTTTACAAATTGTCCTTCATGATATCCGGACAGCGGATCAGCAACTCCTGGATCTGTCAGTTCAGTGAAATGAACCTTACCATATAGGTGAGGATCAATCTGAACAAGCAATCCACCAACACCTGGAAGGATTTTGGAAATCCTGCCACCCAAAACACTGCCTTCACGAATATGAAATGCCATATTTTCACTTGAATGATCCGTGGCGCCATCTTTTTGACGGGCAGATCTTTCCAGGTCAACCAACAGTGGTCGTGAAATCAAGCGCACCAATTTCTTCTCCTTATTAGCACTTAAAACATAACCGGAAAAAGACCTGCCGATAGAGAACCTTTTCTGAAATTCATTTAGCTCACTAGGCTCACTTGAGCTATCTAAGACGTGGAGCTGGGCCTTAACATCTCGAGATATCGTAAGCCAAGCCCATTCATTGTCAACTTTGTACACAAAGCCAGTAACGAGTTGGCCGGTTGAATAATTGAATTCTTCAACGGGTTCAATTTCACCAGATCCTGAAGATGCAAGTCGAACAACCATAGTCAAAAGGAATACCTTAAAAAAAAGTCGACTTGCCTCACTTGAACATGAAATCAGTCATGTCTATTAAAGAATGTCAATCTGACCATCTTAGAACAACCCCTGGTTCATAAGATTTATTTTAGCTTGTACTTCTTTGAAGGGGATAAAAATAAGCTTTTCTACATCTACTCTGACCATTGAAAGCCAAGTTTTTTTTTTGAGACAGGTAACAAAATAAAAAGCAAGATTTTTAAAGCTTAGCAAGTCAACATTTGTAGCCATAAACTCATGTAAACAATGGATGTGATTTATTGAATAAAATTTAAGAGCTCTCAGCGTCATGCATATATGTGCCAATCACAAATATATAAGACAGGGAACAATAGCCCAGTCAAAGAATGGCCCGACATATCCTGTATATAACAAAGGATAGAATCACGAGACTTTTTGGAGTCAGTAACACAAGAATAAGCAATAAGCGCAAAGACACGATGATTGGGTAAAATATAGGTCCTACTACACATATTGGGCTTGTGAAGCTTACAAAGTAAAATAAGGTAACACACCTTCTACTAATATGTCACATAAGATTTCAGTATATTTTTTTGTTAAGGTACCATCTGGAGTTTAATAGTCAAAGGTAAACTTTGACAATCTATGGATTTGATCTAACAAGAAGAATGCAAATATGTCCAAAGTAGATGAGGTAGAAGACAAGCTCAAGTGGATGAATTCATATGAAATAATAGTCAGTAAAAAAAGGTCTCATGCCATACGTGGCCATGTTATCATTTCACCTGCAAGTGTGGATGGTTTAATGGATAGCTCCCACTGATAGCCTCTCTTAATACTTTCTGACATATTGAACTTTGAAATAATCCTCGCAGTAAGAGTCTGCCCAAATCTGAAGTTACTAAATAGAGCTTCAGCATGATTGTCATCTGATGCCTATTCATCAAGAAATTAAAAACCAAAGTTTAGGAACACTGAAAATCAAATTAATACTTTTTTTCTTTTCCTCCTTTTCTTTTATTTTTTTCTTTTCTTTCGAGAAGGGTAAGATCTCAATTATCAGGTATATTTTCTTTCTTTTTCTATTGGGAAAAGCAGGATCTTAAGGGCGGAGAGGGGAACTCATAGTACACTAAGGGGTCTTTGGTTCGAACACGAGTTATGCAGGGATTAGTTATACATGGACTAGTTATCAGAGTTTAGTTACACAAGAATCATTAGTCATACAGAAATTACCTTATGTAAGGATTAGTAATATAGAATGTATTGTCAGTATTATTAATAATTTGTCTAGTTTATTCTATTAACATTGTCAGCATATTATAAATATATTTTTTAAACAAAAAAAATATAAGTTTGAATAGAGGGTATTCTTGTCATTTTGTGTTCTAATCCAAGTATTACTAATACATGTATTAGTTATTCCATCTTCTACCATGCATAAAATAATACATAGATTCCCTCATAACTTATACATGTATTAGTTACACGGAAAAGAAAAACATAAACCAAACATTGTATTAGCAATGATATGTTTAATTTGGAAAAGAGGAAACACCAACCAAACATTGTATAACTTATGCTAGATTCTAAGTGGAGATTATTTTTCCCCATTTTTGTAACCAAACAATATATAAAGTTATGCAAGTTTTAATACATGGGTAACTCCTCTCTAACCGGCAACCAAAAGACCTCTTATGTAATCAGTTGAGAACAAGTCATCAAGTAGTGGCTCACCTCTGTTATGTGCACCCTCCCATGGAAACCGGACCCAAATTTGAGTCTCAATTCAAGTGGCCTTATTTCAGTAATCTGCAGTTAATCGAAAAGACAAGATATAATTCCCAACTAATTTATGATCTCAATCTTGCATGCAGTAAGAGTAACTACTACCAGGGACGATATCCATACCTCTGCCTGAACCAGCGATCCAGTATTATAACTAGATTTCTTTTTAGCCCTCTTGGAACTTGACGTTTCAATAGCTTCACTAATAGATTTAAGCAGCAGCAGCAATCTCCCACTTGTTGAAGGAGAGGGAATGGCCATAACAGTGGCAATGACACTACATTAAAAGAAAAAATAAAAATAAAAATATTACTAAAGCTGGAAAAAATAAATAAAAATATTACTAAAGCTGGTGATTGCGAACACGACTTTTCCGAAGAGGGAGGAACATCTGGTTACTTTCCAAAGTTCGGCGGTGAAAACTCAGATTGACTACCTTCTCCTCAGAAAGTGTGATAGAGGGTTGTGCAAGGATTGCAAGGTTATCCCGGGAGAGTCCCTCGCGACTCAGAATAGGCTCTTGGTGATGGACGTCGGTATTTCGTTAAAGAGGAAGAGGAAGTATGCTTGGGGCCGATCGAGGATTAGATGGGGAGCTTTGACTAAGGATAAAGCCCAGGAGTTGGAGAGGAGTTATCCGCTATTGGTGCTTGGAGGAGTAGTGGGACGCGAGCACTACGTGGTCAACGACGGCGAACTATGTGAGGGAGGCGGCGAGGGAGGTGCTAGGGGTGTCGAAAGGTTATTCTGGCAGGTATCAAGGCGACTGGTGGTGGAATGATGTAGTCCAAGGTAAAGTGGAGGCGAAGAAGGTAGCGTATGCGAAGTTGGCAGGGAGCACAAGCGAGGAGGAGAGGAGAGCGAATAGAGAGGGGTACAAGGTGGCGAGGAAGGAGGCGAAGCTGGCGGTCACAGAGGCTAAGAACGCGGCGTTTGGTCGTCTGTACGAGGAATTGGGGGAAAAAGGCGGGGACAGGAAGCTATTTCGGCCGGCTAAAGCGAGGGAGAGGAAGGCCCGAGATCTAGACCAAGTAAGGTGCATCAAAGACAAGGATGGTAGAATATTGATGGGGGAGTCTCAGATTAAGCAGAGATGGCAGACGTACTTTCGTGGTCTTCTAAACGAGGAGGGGGACCGGGATATAGAGCTAGGGGATTTAGGGCATTCGGAGAGTCCCCGAGGCTTTGGATATTGCAGGCGCATTAAGGTGGAGGAGGTCGTGGGGGCTTTGCGTAAGATGAGCAGGGGTAGAGCGACCGGGCCGGACGAAATTCTGGTTGAGTTTTGGAAGTGTGTGGGTAGAGCGGGATTGGAGTGGCTGACTGGTTTGTTCAATGTAATTTTTAGGACTAAGAAGATGTCGGAGGAGTGGAGGTGGAGTACAGTGGTGTCGTTGGACAAGAACAAAGGTGATATCCAGTGTTGTAACAACTATAAGGGTATCAAGTTACTAAGTGATACCATGAAAGTCTAGGAGAGGGTGGTTGAAGCGAGGGTGAGGAAGACGATGTCTACATCCGACAATCAGTTTGGGTTCATGCCAGGTCGCTCCACTACGGAAGCTATCCACCTTATTAGGAGGCTGGTGGAACAGTACACGGATAAAAAGAAGGATTTGCACATGGTGTTTATTGACTTGGAGAAAGCGTATGACAAGATCCCTAGGGAGGTGCTCTGGAGATGTCTTGAGGCAAAGGGCGTGCCAGTAGCCTACATAAGAGCGATCAAGGACATGTATGATGGAGCTAAGACTAAGGTTAGGACTGCTGGAGGTTTGGAGACAGACCCTCGAGTCTAAGGGTTTCAAATTGAGCAGGTCTAAGACAGAGTACCTGGAGTGCAAGTTTAGCGATGAGTCGAGGGAAGTAGGCAGTGACGTGAGGCTTGGATCACAGGTCATCCCCAATAAAGATAGCTTCAAGTACCTTGGGTCGGTGATTCAGGGGGACGGAGAGAGACGAGGACGTCACTCATCATATAGGGGCGGGCGGGATGAAATGGAGGCTTGCATCTGGAGTCTTGTGTGACAAGAAAGTGCCATCGATACTCAAAGGTAAGTTTTATAAAGCGGTGGTTAGACCAGCCATGTTGTATGGAGCATAGTGTTGACCGGTTAAGAACTCCCATATTCAGAGGAAGGTAGCAAAGTTGAGGATGCTTAGGTGTTGGCCGGTTAAGAACTCCCATATTCAGAGGATGAAGGTAGCAAAGTTGAGGATGCTTAGGTGGATGTGCGGGCACACTAAAATAGACAGGATTAGGAATGAAGATATTCGGGAGAAGGTGGGTGTGGCCCCTGTGGATGATAAGATGCGGGAAGCAAGGCTCAGATGGTTCGGGCACGTGCGGAGGAGAAGTCCGGTGAGGAGGTGTGAGCGGTTGGCGGTGGTGGGTACGAGAAGAAGTAGAGGGCGGCCTAAGAAGTATTGGGGAGAGGTGATCAGGCAGGACATGGCTAGACTGCAGATTTCCGAGGACATGACCCTTGATAGGAAGGTCTGGAGGTCTAGCATCAGGGTTGTAGGCTAGGGGGTAATAAAGTTTTCCCAACTTCATACTCGGGGTGGGGCGGGGGTTGGATAGGGTTGATCTTAGACGGCTTGCGGTTTATGTTGAGCTCCCACTATCCTTGTTGTTTATCTTAGCCCCGGGCCTTAGATACTGGCTAATGTTATTGCATGTCATTTATCTTATGGTTTCTATGCTTATGTTACTATTTCTACGATTTCCGCTGGAGTTACTAATGGATTGTCTTTTCCTGTTTTTATTTCCGTCTTCCTGAGCCGAGGGTCTATTGGAAACAGCCTCTCTGCCCTATCGGGGTAGGGGTAAGGTCTGCGTACGCATTACCCTTCCCAGACCCCACTTTGTGGGACTTTACTAGGTAGTTGTAGTAGTTGTTGTCCTTTAGCTATCCATAGAATAGAAAGCAAAATAGCATGAAGCCGGAGACATGAGTACATTAATGAAGCAAGAACTTGTAGCTGTAGAGAATTTTTTCCCCTTTCACTCAACCAGTTTCCACATAAGTCATTCTAATTTTATTATGTCCCGTGATTAAACTAATAATTCTTGAGCCTTGACTTAAAAACCGAAATCCCCTTATATTAAAATACTACACAGAAAGAGGTGTACGCTCCTGACGTTCCTATATCGCAAGTGATTCAGATTCCATGGTAGCCTTCTCTTATGTATTCTTCCATTCACATATCAGCTAGCCATATCTTCTGACTGGCATATGCGCACATATCTTACTAAGATGAAAAGCAGCCGGTTGCACAAAGCATCTCGCATGCAGTATTCGGGGAAGGGCCGCACCCCAAGATGGTAACTCCTATATCTAAATTCCCTTGACTTTTTATCAAGTTGGAACATTTCCCTTGAACCATCATTCAAGATTCTTCAACATACTTTCTTTCCTTTGATCATACTACCTCATTCACCCATTTGCTATTCACAAAGCATAAATTACAACCACGTCGAAGCAAGTTTTACTCTCTGAACTTCCTTCTCTCTTTACTTCCTTCCCAAGTCTAGTGATACTGCAGGTCATAGCTCACATTTCACAGCATTTAGACCATGATTTAAGGCACATCTCATTTGCTTTTCCTTTAGAATTCGTAAACATCAATTTCATTGTCAACTCGAGTACAATAAATTCCAAACATCAGCAAAACCACTAAATGGTAAAAAGCAATAAATGAAATGACAACCTGTTTTAGCTGCAGCTAGACATCATAAAGTAACTGACAATGAAAACACAATTAACAAAAAATACAATAGAATTATCCAGATTGTTACCTCTCTCCATTGGCAAATGATTTAGGGGGTAGGTTTTGAGTGTTGTAATCAGCTCGTGATGCGTATCCAAGAGTGTTATTATATGATGGTAGTGAAACCACCTGGTTAACAGAAATGGTTAAGCATCCCTAAACAGTATGGATATAAGCGAGCCAAAATAATTACAACAAAAAACTTAAAAGACTTGCCAAGTAATTTTCTTTAACGATCTCCACAACTGCATTTACAGTTTGATTTACGTCCAATTCCCCAAGTGCTTCCCTCTTGCGTTTCTGTTTATGAAGGGAAAGTATCAGATACATGAAAGAGAAAAAGAAATGTAGTGCAACCAATATAGATGCAAGATAAAAGAAGAAAAAAAAATACAAAATCGCATACACAATTAATAGTTTTTCTTCGAAGAAGTAGTATGAGAGCAGCCCCCGAAGGCTTTGGACTAGTGGTAACTGGTAAAACTTGTGATTTGTGGGTTAGCCGCAAGTCGCGGTTCAAATGGTGTTGCGGACAAACGCCTAGTATTTAAGTAGAAAAGGGTAGAAGGGCAGGCCCATTATAAACTGAGTTTCGAACCGTCCGCCACTAGCCCTGGGATTTCTCCATTATCAAAAAAATTAGTATGAAAGCAAGAAGCTATTATTTTTCTTTAAAATATCCTTAATGAGGCAAACAAAACTGAGAGAATGAACATTACAGCACAACAATGAAGTAGCAATTTCAAGAATGACCTTCTGGGCTTGATTATTACTGGTCTCTTTCTTTGATTTATTCACAAAAGCTGGCTTCAAAGACAGATCCACTAGGCGTTCTATCTTGGAAACATCAAGTACCGTAGTTCGAATACTTGAGCCAGTTTCCACAGAGATTCCACCTACTGCAAAGAATCTCATATACTAAGTACTGGTTCACAAGACAACAAATAATAACTGGTCATTCCATGTTTCAAAGGGACTTACACTGATAGTGGGAGATAAAACCAAAAACATCATCATATTTCTGAAAGCTTATTACAACACCAAATTCCTTTATTTCGTGAACTTTTCCCTTCACAGTGCTACCAAGATTGAATTCTTCCACCCATCTTAAGTCAGAACTTCCACAGTCCACCGACTGCAGCTTTGCAATCTGATAGCAGCGAAAGATGAATAAATATCCAATCAAAATGATATAGATTCTAAGAGAAAAGAGTGTCCCTACATCCCCTTCAATAAAACAAGGTCTGATTGAGCACAAAGATCCACTAATGAGTATGTCATATTTGTACTAGCAAAAGAAAACATCACCTGATTCTTTAAGCATGAATTGCTCAACGAATTTGAATACTTGAAACTTGTAAATTGGCATAGATTACTTATAATTATGAGTAGAAGTGTGTCTTTATGATACCCAAGAAACAGAAACATTCCTACTGACATGGAACAATGATGAGACTAGAGACTCCAATGCATGACCTTAGCACACAGGATTTTCTTTTTTTGAATCTTGACTCAGGTTTGCACATTTCCCTCTGTAAGCAGGAGATAATACACATATAAGCCCCACCTATTCTAGACCCAAGGCAGGAATTCATGCTCTTGAAAGTTGTAAATGTTAATAAATGAGAAAACAGATGAGCTAAGACCGTAACAGACTTGATCATTCAAGTCAAAAGCTACAAAGAAGAAGATTTATGGTCTTCCAGAAGTTTCAAGTCAAAACAGCCAAATCATAAGAGCACATGATATCTTTCTTTCCATTCCAAAATGGACACAACCAAGAATAAGAAGTAAGAGAAGATAAATCAAACGGGAAAAGTTTCGACTAAGTTTAAAGGAATAAAATTTAAAGTGAATCTCATTTAACCCAAAAATAAAAGGATTTACAGTTAACTTAGGCAGTTTCAAGTGCACTGCCAGACAGAAAATCCCTTCCTAAGGACAGACCCTCCCTAAGGACAGAAAATCTGCCTGCACAAGGCCTATACATTAAAGGAGCATTTCCATGTACACAGACCTATACTGGAGAAGATTTTTCTACAGATTTCCAAAATATTTCCTTGTTCTGAAGTTCTTTTTTTACTTTTCTTCTTTTGAAAATTGTTCTGATAGTTCATTTCCCTACCAAGTGATTAAATATGCAAAAAGACATAAAATAATCGGTGTGTCTGACAAGCAAACAGGGCTTTTTTGCCAGTCGTGATCAGAAGAGTTGTTCTGCAATATGGAATTCATTGTCAGTAATTACCTTCTCCTCCACAAGGAAGTATTCTTGAATAAAGGATGCATCTGTTGAAGAGCAGGAAGACTGCTTCAAAGAAACTGTAATTCGATTTGTTTCACTGCTAACCTGAATGAGAGAGAGAAGGGAAGAACCTAAATTTCAATGGGAATCGCAAAAGCATAACATACCAAAGCTTCATTTTACCAAACGGTTGACCTACATCAACTACGTTAGAGCGGACAGACTGTCCAATCTGGTAAACTTCAGAAAGACTAGATCTTCTGTCATCAGTAGCCTTCACGAAAAAACGATGATGGATCAGCGATTTTTATTGATCATATAATGCACTTCATCCAAATAAAATAGACAATTATGAAGGTAGTAGATTTACTGCAAGAAGTATATACCCTGTTTCTTGGAGAAAAACCAGTCAAACGCCCAAGGTACCGAATGAAGACACCACTTTCAATTATATTACAAATATACCCCTGGATAACAAGATACATGCTGTGGTTATTGAGAAGTGGAATTGCCAGAAAGTAATAACATCATAGCTAATAAACTAACTTCAACTACTAGTGCTTTGGGGGTTTCAAAAGATCCTTTTTTTTTAGAATGGTAACATAAAAGATCCTTTTAACTTTATTTGTTGTAACCTCTTCAGTCATGAACAATCACAATTTGCAAGAACCACGCCCACCCCACAAGGTAAAACAAAGAAAAAAAATATGCCTCAATTCCTTGCCATTTGGATTATAAACAGTTACCTAACTCACCTAGAAGGGAGGGATGAAAGAAACTCAGAAACTAGGAAGTAAGTTTCTTACATGCAGCACAGAGTTAAGATGGACTTGACTAACATCCAGCGGAAGCTGCTGAGCTGAGGTCGCAAGAGAATGTTTTGCAGAAAGTATTAAATTGCTGCCCTCAACATCTACAAACATCAAAGATCTAGTCAGTGCATGTGTTTAAATACTCTCTCTCTCTCTCCCTCTCCCACCCTCTCCCTCTCCCTCTCTCTCTCTCTCTCTCTCCCTCTCTCGTGCAGCTTGAAAAACTAAAAGAACATAGAAAAACCACAGGTTAGTCTATCAGCCGCAGTTGGTTAAACTATAGAAGAATCAGATAAGAACAAGAGTAAATAACAAGTGCAGAGGATATAAAGTTGACTGCAGCATTAATATAAGGTATTATAATGGGTATCTCCAACATCTACAGCAGTCTTGGTTATATTAGTATTCAATACTTGACTTTGTAGCATGCAACTAAAAACCCTAGAAGTCTCTGTACCCTATTTTGTTTTTTCAGTTTTCACACTGCACCATTGATAAGTTTTCCTTAAAATAATGAATTTAATTAATTTCTCAATGTCATGCCTTATCTAGATTAACAAGACACCATTTTTTTGCTATTATTATTCAGGAATACTACCACTTTGGCCTCTTGTCAGAAAAACTATTAGCTATATGTCTATCCAACAAATAAAAGACAAAATTACTGGACAAGCGAGCAGTGAGCTATGAAAAAAATGGTTGGAAATGAGCAGAAATTAACTGTAAAGATCACTGAATACAGCTGGATGTAGGATAGAAATAGTACCAAGAACCAAAAGCTGATCAAACTCATACCCAGGCCTCAAGGCAGACTTCATCAACTCAGCATGGCCTTGCAAAGTGGCAAAAACAAGAATATTAAACGCCTAAGTGATGCATATAGTGCACAAGGAAATAAAAAAGGGCAAACCGTAAAAGCAATTGCGGGGAAAAAAGGATTCAATTGAATAACATTCACCAGTGTGATCAGCCAAGTGTTGAAGAGAGATTGTGCCCTTAAAATGACCCTGAGCAGTAACATCTATGACAACTGCATCGGCAGTTACTCGCTCAACCACTCCAGAAACAACCTTTCCTGGTTTGACCAGTTCATTGCTAGATACCCTAGCATTAACATTCAATAAATGGAGGAACCATTTATTTAATCAAAAAATGCAATCCAGAAAATGCAACCTCAAAAATAAAGCCGTATGAATGCAGGGCAAAGAAACATGCATATTTGATCAATATGGCAATAAAGTGGTTTCATGAAGAAAATCTTGAAAGTCACATAAAATTTTCAGTCTAATGATGTCAATGATTCAAGAGACACCAACTCTCTAACAAACCACCATGAAGAAAGCAAAAAAACTGCACAAAATATTAATTTCAATACATCCATGTATTGATGATCCACAAAATTTACATATGGTACCAATAACAATAGCAACATACTGTCACATAAAGCCCATTTATTAAAGAAGATTTCTGACATCCTTGCAACATTAGAAGGAACACTTTTCAAGCACGATATCATTGGAATACAAGAACTCCATATATTTAAGCATATGAAAAGCTGATCCCCTCATTATGAAAAATATTCAGCTGTTTCTTCAACCGCTTGAGAGTGATAATGAATGAAAAAGGATTCCTACATAACATGTTCTTCTAACGGAAGCTCATTAGAGGAATAAGAAAAAATAATCAGACTGGAGTTACGGTTTTATAAAAATAGTTTCAAGAGCATGTTAGAAATGAATTCTTTTCATGTTAAAATGAATTCTTTTTACATTATTAAAGCAACTTCTAACGAAGACAAAAAAGAAACAAACCTTGAGGGTGTTGTTGTCAAACTGAGGTTAATACGCCGTGAAGCCGAATTAGAACTGGTAACTCTACATTTCACCACTTGTTCAATGTGATACATGGAACTTATCTCACAGCACGGATCTAGTCCAAGTTCAGATCTGGATACATAAATGAAAGCGTCAGTTCCAATAAGACGCTGCAGAATATAAATTGACATATAGAGAGGGTAAAGAGAGTACCATGACCTTGACTTTTATTTTAATCTTTTTGTGTATATAACATACAGAGCCAAATATACTGACAAATCTCAGATCACATGTAGCCTTTACCCTGATCTTAAAATCATTTTTTGATCATCCAATTCATTTTAATTTACATTAAGTCTTATTTCAATCTGTCAGAACGCAAAGAAGAAGAATAATAAAATTTTCCTTCAATGAAAAAGTTAACATCTGCAAAAGATAATCTAAGAGCACATATTTGAAAGAAATTATGAAGACACGAGCAGCGCTGATGCAAAGGCAATTTGCAACACTTCACTACTTCAGTAAACTTCTATCGCACACTCTTCCTGATACTCTAGATGTTTAATCGGGATAATAGCAATTCAGTAATCTCATACAAATAATAACAGATTAGATTCTGAAACAAGGTCCTTATAGCTAATCCACACCAGTATATTCAACTTTCCATTACAAAGCAATTATGTAATCTCATACAGATAATAAACAGAGTTCAATTCTGAAAAGAGATCCTTAAAGCTAATCTGGAATATATTCTACTTGACATTATATCAGCCCACATCCATAGAATTGGTAAAGCAAACTCATAACTCAGAAGAGAAAGAAGAAGTCTGGAGAATATAGGCAATACACATTTAATCCTCTCAGAGATGTAAAAACGATTAACTGATGAAGGAACAGAATGAAATAAGAGTACTATCATTTACAGAAACATAATCAGATCAGAAGTGAAAAGAAATGCCTAAAGTCAATGTGTTACCACACATTATAAAATAACAAAAATACAGATATACAGATATGTTTGGAGGATGAATTGCAAGGGAGTAACCTAGGGGCAAATCCTTGTACTCCATTGTAAAAACGGACAAAGCAACCGTGGTTTTCAATCTTCGTTATCCATCCGTGTGTTATTAGTCCTTCAGTAGCATCAGCATAAGAGCCAAGAATTTCAAGCTTTGATTTAACCTACAAAAGACACCAAGAACAAATTGTTAACAACGTCCACACGACGAGAGAGTGACAAATAGTTAATTTTCTTAAATGCCAATTTATTACAAGGTTGCAACAATATAATGGATAAGAAGCAAATGATAGAACAGATGAACAGTTAAATGGATTTTGCAGCACGGGAGGCAAATGGATGGTTTTTCCCAGATAGGTATTATGTGCGGACTCAAAATGAGCTTCAACAGAATGGTTCAACACAATGTAATGCTTTTTTTTTTGTCTAACTGCAACCTAATGAATATTTTAAAAGCCAACACGTGTTCAGCCTAATAATGGGCGGGTCCACCACTAACCCACATCAACATATCTCACCCAAACACCCAATGCCCATATTCACTGATGTCATCTTCAAAAAGCTAAAACCATATCAAAAATCCAGAATAACGATGAGATTATAAAACATGACGGTCATCAAAACAAATACTAATGTCCAGTGAACATTAGTTGTTACTTTCTTGGTATAAGAAACAATTAAAGCAATGGTCACATTACAACAAACTTTGGAAGGAAAAACATCCATATTAATGCAAAAAAAATTACTTGAAACTCTACATTCTCAAGCAGTTTTATTTTTCTCTTTCAACTTTTATAGTATTTCTGACAAAGTTAACTGCAACTTAATTGCAATTTGAGAGAAGAAATTGAGATGCAAAGTGCAACCATCTTAGACATCGAGATGGAAAAGTGCAATGTATCAGAATCTAAGATGGAAAAACGAAAAAACAAATTACTAAAACATTATGCAGTATGCAAGACAAAATTAAAGGAACAGACTTAGATTGCTTTATTAAAATAAACTTAATAAGGCAATTTGGAAACCACTGTTTTTCTTACCCAACATATATGTTTCAGTTTTCTTCTACTCCTCATTAGCGAGAGGAGAATTAGTGATAGCTACACGGATGCATGAGCGAGCTACTACTACTACAACAACAAACCCAGTGGATTCCCACAAGTGGAGTCTCGGGAGGGTAGTGTGTACGCAGGCCTACCCCTACCTTGGGAAGGCTAGAGGTTGTTTCCTATAAACCATCAGCTAAAAAAAGATGAAAAGAAGCAGGGGCAACAAGTAGTAACAACGATATTAAGAAAACCGAAGCGAAAGATAACACTCAACAGTATGTAGTAATAGCAATCTAAGAATAAGAAGGATACCATACTAGCACTAATGCTACCGGTATGAGAAAGAAAAAGAAAAAACACTTGATTACATACTAACCTTCTACCCTAATCATTGACCTTCACACCTTCCTATCAAGGGTCATGTCCTCAGTAAGCTCTAGTTGCTCCATGTCCTACCTAATCACCTCTGCCAATACTTCTTTGGCCTACCTCTTCCAATACCTCTACCTCGCCTCCTACCCACCAAGGTCAACCTCTTACACCTCCTAACTGCAGCATCTGTGCTTCTCCTCTTCCTATGAGAGAGCTACTACTCATAGGCAAATAATATGCTAGAACAAGAGCTGACTATAATGCAAAGTGTCGGGTACAAAACTCAATTATGCTAGTGCTAGTTACTCAATAAATAGGTTCCAAGCTAGATAGAGGAAAAAGTTAATAGGTTATGATTGTGGTTAGGCGTAGCCCATGCGAACCAATGAGAAGTGGGATGCACCCTTGATAAATTGAAATAGGACTCATTTTATCTTCTTCTTTTTTTATGAAGGTATTTCATTAGAAAGGTGTCAATTAGATGTATAGTTACAGAAGCAGAAGAAAAAATACATAAGAATAAGAGCCCGTAAGCCCTTTACAATGTGTCAATCTTTAACTAGGGTGCTAACAAAGTCCAAAAATTGTTTAGTGCTAATCACAGGGGTTAACTTAACCCAGCTAAAAAGGGTAAGCAAACAATTAGCTTTGAGAGTGTGATTTGGAGTTGAGATTCCATCAAAACATCTTTGGTTCCTTTCATTCCACAAACGCCAAAAAATTAACTGCATGATGGGACTCATTTTATCTTTTGCTAAGCTCATTTCTTTGATGGTTATAGGCACTGTAAATGGGTTAGTTTCTCTCTTCTGCTCGTATTATGAAACTGTTACATATATGCAAACAAAGAATTTCTTGAAAGTTTACTCTCTTATAGATATCTTTTTTAAGAGGGCTAGTACCCAAATACCATGTTAGAGACGATAAAATCAGATATGAAACAAGTAGGAAAAGATTGGGGAAGTAGTCATGCCAAAGCTTTGTTTACGTTTAGGATAACGACGCAGAGACCTTTTGGACGCTGCATCATTAACAGCACCATACTAGCACTATATGGATAAGAGGCTCATGCTCAGAAACATATCCGTAGACCAAAAAAGATGCAATATAGATACAATACTTGAGATAAGAAACTCATCAGCAGATGAAACAAGATAAAAGAAAAAAACACTGTCAAACTGGAGAATAATAAGTTCAAGTACTCTCGACAAGCAAGTTAATTCAAAGAGCCATACTAGTGTTTTCTTATGTGTAACAGTGATCCTCTTTGACTTGCAACCAAGAATACGAAAGACTAATTCTGCTCCGACCTGCAAAAGATATCAACAACTCTCTACAGGTAAAAACCAATTAGATGAAATGAAAAAAAACACCAGCACATTAATCTGGAATACCTGGAATTTTTTCCTGGGTTTTACGATTTCAAATTCTGACATATGACGAAGAGGACAAAGTGCTTTCACACCACTAGAAAATTGAACTATGGCACCGAAGCTGTCTACTGCAATGACTTTAGCTTTTACCACCATCCCAGGTTTGACATCTGAGTGAGTGAAAACTGATCCCTCAAATGCACTGGTCTATTCATAAATAAAGGAAAGATAAGGAAAGTGTTGGGATTGCAGAGAAAAGTTAATTAAGGAGAGCATATGCTTAGACATACTTTGCGATTCTAATAACAAGAAACCGAAAGAAAATGCAACATCCATCCATATCCCTACCCCCCCCCCCTCCTTTTCTAATTAAAAA
>ML401980.1:191588-263524 GCA_005239525.1 Nicotiana knightiana | reverse complement strand
CCCTCCCCCCCCCCCCTCCTTTTCTAATTAAAAAGGGAAAAGAAAAGTAACGAAATTCTTCAGTTCTACCAAAAAAATTGAGAATACGTATAGGTGTCACATAGCAAGAATGCAAAGAGCATTTCAACACCACACAGAAAAGAGAGGCAAAGAACAGAAAGAAATCAAGAGAAAAGTAATGTTTGCAATGCGCGTTGTGCCCCAGTTCCTAGAGCAAGAACCAAAATAATGTCTTGACAGAGTTCTTCAACTAAGGTATCCACATACAAGTATACCAGACTTTACTCTATCACATTTTGCACTGGACCAACAACAGTTCAACATCTAAAATTGACTTGAACCAAGAGAACAATTTCCAACAGTAAACAAGTATGACCTTTAAAACCCCAGTAGCAAGTCCTTCCAGATGCCTAAACCCAAGAACCCTGACGCGGACAACTTTCCCTTCCTTGAAGCTTTTCTCCAGCTTCTTCACTTCCTTATCAGCAACGTCAGATACCTGCAAAACTTGCCAATTTTTTACTGAAACTGAAAGTTGAGTTCAAAGGCATAAATATTAAGGCCCAAAAATGGAGTCCAGGAATATCCTTACATTGACATATGCCGGAGTTGGAACTGGGGAAGAGGGAATTTCCAGCAAAAGGCCCAAACCCCTGTCAATCCTGATCACTTTTGATTGATCAAAAATATCTCCAACCTTGATAAGCTGCACAACAGAAAAATCAGTTTAATTTAACAATATTAAATGATTTAATATAAACATGGAGTTGATACAAGGAAAGCAAGGATGCATGCATTCTTAGTCCGCGACACAGTAGAAGCACTGTAGCCCAAATTGAGTGTTTTCAATAGGACTAACTAAATAGATAAAAGTTTACTACCATGAAAACTTGCATGTCATCAGCTCATAAATTAAGACAACAGAAAACCGTGTTTTACTGACAATTCCTCTAGTTTGTAGATATTAGAAGGTTACTTGCTGGTTTTGAACTATGCTTCACTGTATGCGGGTGGCAACCTCTTAGCTTCCATCTTAAACACCAAAAGTAAAATTGTACTTGGCTTCATCATTAAAGAACCTTGAAAAGTGCACAGCTCAGTGCTTACAACATACGACAAGAGTAGATATACTTCCTCTTTATTTGACAGGTAGGGCTATAAGCAGCCAATAGAAGCAGTATATTCCATCTTCTTTCCCATGCCCTTAGATCGAACAACAGTTAAGCATTTTGAAGGGCAAGACCAGGTGCGCAGTAGGTATGTGCTGGATCAAACCAAAAGTGTACTGAAAGCAAGTATAGAGAAATGAGGCCCAACAATTAGAGGTAAGACTGACATCTCTGAAAGAACTGGAACAGACCCAACCACAACTATCTTACAAATAACATCTGAATCGGGCCTATAACATCCACAATAGAGAATCAAACGCCTTAGCAAGATTCATCCATAGAACAAGCGGTGATTTCTCCTGCAACCATCCTGAAAGATGCAAAAGGTCCACAGGTCTGTCTCTTCATTATAGCCCTAGTGTCCTCAAAGTGATCTAATGTTTAACATTGACTAAACAATCTTTTCTCTCCAACAGCTCTATCTTAGGGCCATATTCTCTTCCTATAATCCAAAATCTTATTTTTCCTCATTCCATGTTTCATCTAAGCAAAGGCACTTCTATGATTAAAGAAGTGAAAGCCATGTACAATAAAATGAACACCTTTATTGAAAATTCTCCATATGCAAACAATAAACCTGCAACTTGCAATATTTTAGAGTTGATAGAGAATGATACTTAGGATCTTATGAACTTACTGCTGGAGGAGCCTTGTTGTGAACCAGGTGAGAGTTCAATGTCAAACCAACAGCTCTAGTTGAGGGATCAATAAATAGTATGCGCGCATTAACCTACACCAAGTAAATAAAGTGCTAGTTGAAATTAAAGAAGAGAGAATTATCTAACTGGAAAAAAGTAAAAGATAGCAAGAAAACTCAATACACAAAAGTCCCTAAATATTCAAATACACTATCCAGGATAAACATATTTAGTAACTCATTTATTTACTTTTTAGAGAAAGAAAGAACAATATTAGTTAAAGGGAAGAAGAGCACAAAGAGGGATGGACATCTATCATTATCGAGCTTAAACATAGAGTTCTACAATCTCGCTGAAGATAGATCAAGTGTATATCATGAAAGGCTGATTGCCATCAGCGTCACACCATATGGAAGACCGGAAAACCACTGTATCCTATATAGTGTTGTAGAAGATCTGACCAAATAACCACAGTACACAGTGAGCATCTCGATTATCTTGCCATTTTTTGCTGTGACTAAAACCTCAATACCAACCGTTAAAACTTACTAATTGTAATCAAGAGCAAATATGGGCTGCAACACAATGGTTGGGATGCTAAAATATGAGCTAACACCATTGTTGAAGCCCCTGACATTAATTTCAGGTATATGCTTCCTTCTTTTTTTGATAACTGAGAAAAACACCACAAGCTAATGGTACACGGTTCGAAACTTGGTGGATAATGAGCCCACCCTTCTACCCTTCTCCACTTAAACATTAAGCTCTTTTTATGTCCGAACTGTGATGTGCACCTAACCAACACATCACGAGTTGTGTTTCCACTACACCAAATCACTGGGGGCAGGTATATGCTTCCTTCCTTTCTCTTGTTCATGATAAAAAGATTTTGCACTCAATTCTGGGAGGATAATTGGATGGAAATTACTCCTTTATCTACTAAATTCCCTCATTAGGTAACTTATATTCTTCAGAGGGAGGCAATTTTGTGTGGAAGTTCCATATTTTTGCAGATGATAAAGAGGTAGGCAATCTAATTGTTTTACTTGAAACACCATCTGATTCAACCTTCCCTTGATCTGAGTTCAGATAGTATCAGCAAGGATCTTTATGAGGCCTAGGGATTGGATTTGGTTTTAAAGTTATCAGGAGAGCAAGGAATAAGGCAGTTCTGGAAGGGTGTTGGAGGTAGATAAATCAGGAATTTGCTGAAGGAAAAACCATTACTTAGTGCAATCCCAGACCTACTATCCTTTTTCTTTGGAATCTAAACTGAAAATCTAATACTCCTCTAAAATGAAGGCATCTGCATGATCCTTGTTTCTAAATAGACTGAACATAGATGACACTTTACAGGTCCACAGACTGAAGTTAAATCTTCCCTGATATTTGCATAATGTAAGGCCATAATCACCTTTCCTACATCGTAAGTTTGCCTACAACTTGTGGAGGAGGTTATTCTGAATAACTGGTGAAAGTTTCTAGCTCCAGCATTAATTTACAATTTCCAACCTAAATTTTGTGGCCTTATGGTGTATTTGGCTTGAGAGAACTGCTAGGATTTTCTAGACAAATATCTACCACAGTATTTGGTCTGGGATAAAGTGATTACCTTGTGGATAGAGGGCAATGGTTAATGCAAACTTGTTTGAGAGGACTTCAGGTCCTCTATATTGTACCCATAAAATCTTCTTTTCTCTATAAAGGAAAAAAACTCGGTGTTCGATAATGGAGCAGCAAAAGTAGCCCCAAACAATCTAAACCATGCAAAAGCACAAATGGAAAAACAAATGAGAATGACTCTTCCTTCTAAAAAAACAAATGAAAATGACTTTCACCACTCTTACTATACATTGTGCTACAATCACAGCTTATGGATATGTAAAGTCTTCTTAATGGTAGCAAATCACTGATGTTAAGCCTCTCAGGTAGCAAGCACCAAGTAGATACCTTGATTTTCATTGCCATGCAAGAACACATGAGAATGACTTTTCAACGCTCTTCCTACACATTATGCAACAATGACAGCTTATGGATTTGTAAGGTCATCTTGACATTAGCAAAAATGCAAACCGTAGGTATTAAGACCCTCATGTGCCAGGATCCAAGTAAATGCCTTGATTTTCAATGGATATTTTGTCTTCCAAATAGAAGAAGTTTGTATTTTAGAAAGTACAAGCTCATTCTTTTAAAAGGAAGAAAGAATATATTGGTGTAGCAAGTCTTTCATTCATGATCCGCAATAATTACTTAGACCACCTTGCATAAATTTATGTGACCTGCTCATTTGAAGCATTCTTCCAAAATCCTTTCCAACTTTGCCCGTTCTTAAAAGAGATAAGTGAGAAGTTATTACCTTTTTATTTTGAGGATAATCAATCTTCCAACTGGAAGAGGGGAAAGTTTGCTGTAGATTGAACATATCAGCCTGTAGCAGCACAAAGTAAAATGAATAGATGGAAACAATGAAACTAGAGATGCAAAACTCTGGTGAACAGGACTGAAAAACAGTAAACTTACTGTTCCCGTAAAGTACGTGAGGAATGATAACATAATTCCATTTTCAAGTATTGAACGCACACTAGCATTAACCATCATGCCTGGAACGAGAAGATCAATTGAGATACCCTTAAGATCCTTGGTCTGTACAGAAGTAAAAATTTTGTGTGTTATACATGAATGCATCTTGAGGCAAAAAGGACAAGACAATGAAAAGGAACACAGTGCAAAAGTTAACAACAACCCATTCAGTAGAATAAATTCAAAAAACATACCACACATTTTGAGACCACATCAGGATCAGAACTCAAATAAACTACTTTACGTGTTCTATCAATACTTTTAACAACCCCTTGTACCAGCTGCCCGCTTCTAATCTTAACTTCCACATTTGCTGTAAAAAGGATATAAGCAGATAAGAAATTAGGTTCAATATCAAAAAGCAGATAAGGAGTTTGGTATAATATAAAACAGTGCCTTTCATGAAAAATTGACAATAATGCCTCAAGAACAAGCCAGCAGCAAGAAATCTTTTATAAGGCGAACAATGAAAAATTAATGTTATCATGCAGAACACATTCTATTTGTGTTTCCAATATGACCTAATGATATTTGAAAAAATAAGAAAATATGCAAAATAAAGTTAAATGAGATTCAGACAGCATTTTCTGTAGTAGCAAACTCGTGCCAAAGAAGTATTTCTCACGAACAGACTGATGTACCAATTTGGTATCTGAAAGAGAAAAAAGAATATTGCACTGGAAGAACTCGGAAAAAGAGAAGTAATCAAAAGCAATATCAAGGAAATGCAGCAAGATTATTGCTGAAAATGGTCCAGCACTTTCAGCAGATTACTATAGTTTCTTATCTTCGAAACTGATTACCTATACCACCTGCTTTATGTCGTCGACCTGACCCACTAGAATAACTTAAGACTTCTTAAGATTTCTCCTCAGACTTGACACTTGCTTGAAATCACAAAAGAGTACCTTTCAGGTGATGTAGTTTATCCTACTTAGCATCACATAACACAAGTGTATCGTTTGCATAAGAAAGATAATAAACTTGTATTATTTCACCTTCCAATTGAGCTGAGAAACCTCTCACCTAGCACCATTTCTGATTCCATACATCATCTTGCTGAACATTTACATGCTCAGTATGAATAACATTGAAGATAACGGGTCCCCTTGTCATAACATGTGAACATTCGAAAAATAAGACATAAAGAAGCCCTTCTGTGAGAGGCTTTCTCAAATATATTGCATAACACACCAGCTGTGGAAGATCTTTATTAAGCTCAGAGGTATAGCCTGGACAATGCCTAGTAAGATTACTGGAGTGCTTTTCAGCTGGGATGAAGCTGCAGCTGGAGCTAGAGACGGAGATAGATGGAAGACTGTCCCAGCATGTATTTGGTGGACAATCTGGAAAAAAGAGGAATTCCAGATGTTTTGAGGACAGCAGCAACTCAGTGCAAACGATCAAACTAAACTGTGTTTTGCTTTTTTGTTTTTGGTGTAAACAGATTTACACAGAGGATGCTGTGTCAATCGGTCAATCCTAGATATTCTAGAATCTTGCTAGGACTGCAGAGAAGCACTTCTTCTTTTGCTCACTTGTGAATATGGTTTCAGTACAACCTATGTACTAATTTTATTTATATATACAAATATGTTACCATCTCAAAAGAAAAAATATCTTAAGCATTTCCAGTTCAGCAGACTGCAATAGTTTCTTAGATGAGCTGCACTCATTGGTTCTTGTTGGTTAAGTTGTTGATTAGGAAATATATGATACCAACTGTTGATGAAGTATCCAATTTCAAGTGGTAGATTCACCATGATTCTACATTGCTTTATGTTCTGTACCCTTTTCTATGTCGAAACTGAGTTGGTATTCATTGTTCTTCTAAAATACTCTGATTTGTTTAGTTTATTTTTTCTACGTCAGAGAGATCAATCGCTGTTCAAATTGTTATACAAGCAAAGCTCTCATGACAGACGTATGGAAAAAGGACAGGGGAATGGCATGTTTATAATGATAGCATTTTA
Organism: Nicotiana knightiana; assembly: GCA_005239525.1. Lineage (NCBI taxonomy): Eukaryota > Viridiplantae > Streptophyta > Magnoliopsida > Solanales > Solanaceae > Nicotiana > Nicotiana knightiana. Next base: position 257,164 of record ML401980.1, on the reverse strand, counting down.
TATTTAAGTTGGTGGCAAGGGAACAAATGAACTTTCTTCATTCTTCAACATGGGCGCCAAGGGCACCAAGAGTGTCTTTTTTAATTGTACAATAGCATGGGGCTACTCTAACTGCTTCAAAGTTGAGGACCAGAAAATGGTCTACATAAATAGGTGTTTCGTGTGTAAGAAGGCAGGTGAGGATATTAATAATTTACATCACTCAAATGTGTTCAAAAAGAGACTGGTGATGTCAGGAGTCGACATAGATATACAACTAAGATGGAAATTTAGAAGGAAAAGGAAGAGGAGAACATGACAAAAAGTTCATATGGTGCTTATGTAGACCATATGGAAAGAGAGAGAAGAGCATCCAAAAGAGTTGAAAATTCAATTGCAAATATTAGTGATACATTTAGTTTTTATACACTTTTGGAGCACATGATGTTCAGGAGATGATCTTTGCTTTATAAAAATCATGTTTTTTATAGAGAAATTCTATATAACATTTTTTACTATCTACTCTCTTCGTTTTAATTTATGTGAATCTATTTGACTGGGCACAGAGTTTAAGAATAAAGAGAAAGACTTTTGAACTTGTGGTGTAAAATGAGGCACATATATTTTGTGTGGCTATAAATCATTGCATAAAGGTAAATTGTTTCCAAATATGAAAAGGGGTCATTCTTTTTGGCACGGATTAAAAAGGAAATAGGTCGACGTAAATTAAAACGGAGGGAGTATATACTTTCCATCATTTTAATAAATTTCTTTAATTTCATTTTTAAAAAAAATTCTAATGTTATTGTTATAACTCTATCCCTTAGAGGTTGTTTGGTGAGGGATTAGGAAAGTAATCCTAGCACAAAATAATGCAATGTCAGAAAGGAAAGATGAGGCAACATAATCCTTACAAAGTATGCAACTTTTGATTGGCCATACAAGAAAAAATAGTTCCGGCATGATTAATACAGCTTTTAGTTGGCTGCACTAAATAATACCCACATTAAATTATGCGGGGATCAGTATATTCTTTTCTGGGGATAAAATGTGGAACAAGAATATATGTATCCACAAAACAGGAATAAAAGCATTTAAAGACAAAAATGCCCTTAAAGTAATTCCTACACAACATTACAATCCTTTATATATGGAAACATATCATTTAGGCTAGGAGATGCGGGTAATATAAGTTTTTGGGATCACAACAGTTGCTGAACAATGCATTGAGAATTACATTCAAAACATCCACAGAATATTTCATGCCAAAAGGGGATGACAGTCTCACGGGTCTGAAGGCTATGGGGAGGAGAAGTTCACTGGGACATGAGGTTTAGGAGGAACTTCCAGTACTGGGAGGTTGAAATATTCCCAAGCTTGGTTGATTTGCTTCATAAACAAAGCAATAACAAAGCTGGCCATGATGTATGGAGGTGGGGGCAAAGAATAATGGTGCTTCCAATTAAGTACTATTACGAAAATCTCGTAGTCAAGGATGAAATGACTTAGATAATTCTCTTAGTTTGGATGCCTAAGGCACCGAGAAAGGTGTGTTGTTCCACTTGGCTAGTAGCGAAGGGAGATTTTCGACAGTGAGAATATGAGGAAGAGGGAGATTGCATACATCATTTGGTGTATGCACTCTCGGATTAAAAAAAAGGACCATCTCCTTCTATATTGTCGGATAGTTGCTCGCTTGTAGTGAAAAATCCAGGTGGACCTTCAAAAGACAAAGTACAAGAGACATGGGGGGATGTTGTTCCACTAGCACTTATGTGGTCATGTAGAGAGAGGGAATAGGGGAGTTTTTGAAGGAGTAGAGAATGATTTAGCACATTTAAGGAATACCCTGTTATTCCTTACTTCTATTCAGAGCACCCATGAGGCTCCTATATGTATAGAAGATCGTAAATAAAAAACCATATCTTTTTGTAGGTTTTCTACTTTTTGGTATACCACTTGTATATGGGTTATCTTACGTGGTCAGAAAAGGAATTCCTTCATGTATTCAACGCAACATTCTCTACATAATAATCCCCCCATAACTAGTATGTGAACCAAACAACTACTTATAGTCTCCATTTTACTGTATTTGATTCAAAGTACACTTCAGCAAAACGCTTGCTACTTTACAAGACAAGAGTCCCACCAAAATTATTATTCCATACATGATTAAATTACAAGGTTCCGACTTATAAAACCTAATTTCTTCATTTTTTCCAAAATGTCATTTCCACAAAATACATAAATACGTATAAAATATATACACATAAGAACAAGTTCTATGCAGAATATGGATTTCATTAAATTCACCAAGTCATTGTACAAGGCAGTATATCATGGGTCTCAAAAAAAGCCAGCAGAGAGAATTATTTGAGCCGTATCAAAAAAATTGTATGTCCCTTAAGAGGCTCAATGATTTCTTGAGCTCCAAACTATCCCTTCAAAGGTTGAATTTCACTACACTAACATGGCAAACACATTACCCTTCGTAAGGTGGAGGTAAGGTTTGCGTACACAATACTATCCCCAGACCCCACTTGTGGGATTTCACTGGGTTTGGTGTTGTTGTTGTAACATGGCAAACAACTTGGCCTTGCCAAAAGAGGATACATGCATATCTTAAAACGAGAGGAAACATCAATCAAAATATGACATCGTCGAAATACAAATACATCAAATTTATTTTAGTTATAGGAAAAGGGAAATAGTGCCTGAAACTGAAAGACGAAAGTTGACTTTTCTGCATTTGAGGTTGGTGAATAAGATAGTAGGGGAACAGACAATTATTCCGGAGAAAAAGCATTCTGTTGAATTGCATGAATCATCTCACTAAAAGTTTAAACTCCCACAGATGACACACTTTAATTTGTTTAATTGTGCAACATGCTCCTTGATCTAATTTTTTTCTTGGAAAAGCACATGAAAATATTCATTGATCAGTGAGAATAAGGCTCGTATAAAGACATTTGTCTGCTCTAATCCCTTGTTAAATTGTGTGAACTTCTTCAAATAAAAATTAACTCTTAAAGAGGAGGTGCTTATTATTTTTTTTTAGGTTTGCATTGTCAATCATCTATATTAAGTTCTTTCTGCAGGACATTAGAAGGAAGTTGGGTTCTTCCTACACTCAACTTTCTTTTTCCCTTCAAGCAAATACATGAAAGAAAATGTATATCCTTTTGCTTTTTGCACCATTATCAGGATCACATTTTCAAGAAACAGCAGCCAAGCACCAGATAAACACAGCACAAAAGAGCCACAAAAATAAACTTAGCCCTTCAGAGCTTTATGTGGTTTAATAAATCAAGGTAGTTGAGGGATCTACATATAGATATACAGATCCAATTGTTTTCTATAAGAAGCTTCTAGGTACAGCTACTATTGTTGTTAATCAGACAAAGAACCAAAAGGGAGTACTTGAGCAGACATGAAGATTACCTGATTGATTATCTTTCGGCATAAATCCAGAGAAGGAAGGCAGCCCGAAATGAAGTATATAGCCATGGTCTTCCATGCTTTTCACATATGCACTAAGAATCTGTACATAACATAAGATAAGTCACATGTTCAGGAAAAATACACAATATCAGGTAAAGGAATGTAAATATATCATATAAGGAAAAAGAAGTTAGCAATATACTCCCAGAAAATTAATAGACCAGTTCCAAATGGTAATCAGGCACCAAAATTTGGATAATGTAGTAGTAAAGCCTAGAGGGAAAGGAATAAAGTTAGGGAACTACAAGTAAAGGAAGCACTAGGCATGCGCAAGAGCTGAGAACATCCGCTCAGACTTGCTTGCTTCAGCACACATAAGATTCCTTTGTGTAAAGATTATTTGGTTCAGTAACCTAAAATACCTTAGCTACCTTAAAAAGATCAGGATCAAAATTAACTTGCCCTATTAAGGAAAGGGGCAGAATCTTTCTCATACTTCTACATTGTTAATTGGTTTGCACAAGTTTAAGCTCGTGACTTACTAGGCTTTCTTTCTTACTCTTTTGTGTTCCTTTACTCCTGGCTTCTGCTTATTGCCTCCAATTTCTAATCCCAAATCTCAGCAAAGGCATTGAAGTCTTGCCCCTTAGATCTTGCATTTTAGCTACATTGATGGCAAATGAAGTACTTGATTGGAGACTATAATCAGGGCAACCTGGTTTGATTTTCAAACTTGACATTGAGAAGGCATTCGATCAGATTAACTGGTCAAACCTTATATCCATGCTCAGAAGAATGGGATTTGGGGAAGGTTGGATAAGGTGGATAAGATACTGCATTACTGTGAGAATGCACGGTAGAAAAATCTATTTTATAACAATGATACAATGAGCCCTATATATAATAGATATTCTACTCCTACTACATATGGGACTAGGACATATTCTACTCCTATTACATATGGGACTAGGACTATTTACACATAACTATCTAACACTCGCCCTCAAGCCGGTGCATACAAATCATTAGTACCGAGCTTGTTACATATCTAACTAATATGAGGACTAGTGAGGGGCTTGGTGAAAATATCTGCAAGCTGATCATTCGACATACAAGGCCACTAGACTCCCCCTGAGCAACAAAACGGTGGTTGCTGATAAACAAAAGTTGGCCGACCGGTTGCCGGAAAAATTTGAAAATAGTGAGACTAAGTTGAATTACACACTACAAAATAGGTTCTAAAATACCACCAGAATACACAAACTTTTTCTGGAAATTACTGTTCACGCCGGAAGGAAAATCACTGTTCACGTCGGAAAAAATAAAAGTTGTCAGAATTTGATGTAACTTATATGGGTAGACTCGGAATAACTGGACGAGTAAGTTGTCCTGAAGAAGATTTGTCAAAAATGGCTCACACGCGCCGGGAAAGTTACTGTAGCTTGCCGGAACCCTAGTTCTGACGGCGCGTGGAGGCGCGTGATTTTCTGTCGGCGCGATTGACTGGGGTTTTGTCGTCTTACTTTTCCGAACAAGATGGTAGTGTTGATTTTCGCACAACACTTATCAATGAGGAGATAACGCAATCAATCTTGAGTCGTCAACCGAAAAGACGTACGGTGACTGACTTTTCTATTCCGATGAGACTGGAATATTTGGGGTTTGGTTGCACAAGGATTTCAGACCTGATGGTGGTACTGGTATATACACAGTACCATTGTAGCAATGATGAACCATGGAAACAAGACGAAGTTGCCGGAAAATTGCACGGCAATGAGATCTTTCTTCCCGGATGTCGCTGGAATGACGCACAACGATAATTTTCTCAGTGAAGCTCTAATACCATGTGAGAATGCACGGGAGAAAAATCTATTTTTTAACAATGATACAATGAGCTCTATATATAATACATATTCTACTCCTACTACATATGGGACTAGGACATATTCTACTCCTACTACATATGGGACTAGGACTATCACATAACTATCTAACATTTATAAGGCATGTAGTCCAGAATTACTTCTTTTTTTATCAAATCGTACTATTTGGGCCCACCAGTTCATAGCCCGTAACTCCCAAGGTTCTTTTACGGCTATAATATCTTGATCCAAAACTTGAAATGAATCAAAACGGTGGCACATCATACTTCCTGTTGAAAGAACTTTGTTTCTACCTTCTAATAAAATTAGGTTTTGTCTGCTGCTGAACTTTGTTTCTACCTTCTAATAAAATTAGGTTTTGTCTGCTGCTAACTATTGCCTGCACCATTTTCTGTTTTCTGGTTCAATTGCGAAAATACTTGGGATTCGCATTGAAAGCTTGTTTCCTTATGGCATCCCCTTTCAGCCCCAATAATCTGCCTAAGACAACTTTTTACCAGCATACTCTACTTCAACTGCACGGAAAAGCTTTGTAAGAGCTTTACTCTCCCCCATCACAACACCTCTTGCATTCACAACGTCCCATTTCCATAACAGCTTCTTCCAATTCTCAACTCCCCTCAAATACTCCAACACCCATTAGATTTCTTTTTCCTGTCAAAGAATGTCAAGACATAGCACCACACACATATTCGCAGAGGATTAGAGAAACCTATCTAGCGTGTAAAACTCCTTTAATTCAGACGTCTATCCCCAGCCAGGCTAAAACCATTCATACTTTCCTACATACTTTACATTCTTCTGATGAAGAAACACGCCAATCAACTGTTCATTCTTTTAATCAAATTATGTTCATTACTGACAATTCACCCTTGATACCATTGCTCTACCCTCTGAATCAATAGCAAATCTGTTTTAGGAAGAGAAACTTTTAAGTAAAGCAGCATGTCTATTATGACTCCAGTTTGGTACATGGTGTTTGAAAACTATTTTGTGTTAACCATAGAAAGTGACAATAATGTTCATCAAAATATGTAATAGTGGAGAAGCACTTTAGAAGATGAGGGTTTTAGGATAGGTAAAAAACATTATATATGGACCGTCAATTAGACCCCATAGAAGGATAAAACTGGAATGTGATTGTGTATGCACCATCAATCTTGCTAGAGAATGGCATGATAGATGAAGATATAGCACATAACATCATAATAGGAACCAAAGAGTGTGACAGGCGTATGCAATAGGATATAACCAAAATGAAAGAAGATTATATAGAACTGTGGTGACAACACAATAGTTTATGGGAGTGGATGTTGCCCTTTAGCATATCTAAAAGATGCGCAGTGTTATCAAAAGCGAAAAGCGCAAAAAAGCTCTAAGGTCTGTTGGGGCTTTAAGCGCAAATAAAGCGTGGGCTTTAGTGAAAAAGGGCACAACTGGAGAAAAAGTAGAAATATATATACGTAGTCCAAGACCAATAATTATAAGCATTGTTAGAATAGTTATGTGAATGTATGTAATTAGTCCTAGTACCTTATGTAATAGGAGTAGGTTATGTATTATGTATACATATAAATAGGGCTTATCGTAACATAGAATATTAATCAATAATAGATTTTTCTCCTGTGCATTCTCACATGGTATCAGAGCATCGGTGAGATAATTATCGTTGTGCGTCATTCCAACGACATCCGGGAAGAAATCAGTTGTCACCGTGCAATTTTCCGGTGACTTAAGCAATTGTTTATGTCAAACTGAGTTTCAATGGGGTTTGTGTAAATTCCATCACCACCACAAGGTTCTCCTATCACTGGGTCGCCAGTGAAGATCTCCGGCAGAAAGCTTCACACGCGTTGTCACGCGCATCTGGCAGTTAGGGTTACGGCGAGAGTGTCGCCTCACGCGCCGTTTTCCGGCATCTTTCAAGTCTGATTTTTCTACTGGGCTGGTCGCCTGCCTCTTCCGAATTGATCCATCAAGATTTTGTGGTTTCTCAGTTACCGGAAAAGTGTTTTCCGGCAAGAGCCGTGGTTTTTCCGGCGAAAGCAATGGTCTTTCACTGTCCTGGTCACTTTTCCGGCCACCTTGTTTTCATACTAAGGTTGCATGTTGATTCAGACCTCAGTCATTTAATTTCCACCGTTTTGTTGACTTCAATTTGCTTCCGACGAAGATCTGAGAAGTCATAGCAGTTGCACCTGTCAACCGAAGGCCTTCAACACAAATTTTTTAGCACTCTGAAGCTTGACTAACAATATTATACCAACTTACTCTAGTTTGGTGATCAGAACAGTGTCCGATCATTATAATAGTTTGGTTCCAGTTTCTAATTGCTTGATTTGAGGATATCTCATCACTATTGGTAATCTTCATCAGATATTTGGCTTTGATCTCTCATAAGTCCATTATAATGTCACTCAGATCTGATGCTTTTGGCTCAAATACTGTTGGATCCTATACTTCGAATGTTCATATGGTTTCTTTACCGGATTATATTGAGTTCCTTCAGTACAAAGCACGTAAACAGACATCTTCAGGATTAGTCTCCGTTGTTCCAACAAATGGTAGCATGACTTGTGTCTCCCAATCTTCAACTTCTGAGTCTTGGGTCATTGATTCAGGTGCATCTGATTATATTTCTAGTAACAAATTTCTTTTCACTAGAATTTCATATTCTCAATCTCTTCCAACAGTCACAATGGTCAATGGGTCTCAAACCATGGCAACTGCAATAGGTCAAGCAAGTCCACTTCCTTCCTTACCTTTAGACTCAGTTCTTTATGTTCCCGGTAGTCCTTTTAATCTCATAGTCGTTAGTCGCTTAGCCAAATCACTTAAATCTGTTGTTTTATTTCTTGATGAATAAAATTCTGAATGTGCTTGGCCCAAATAAAGCGGAATAGATACAGAGGATCATATTACCAATTGTAATTCAGACGTACTTTTGATTGATTGATAAGTGTACATTCACTTGGATTTCTGAGTTATCTTTTCAATAAGGTGGATTTATGAGTTATCTTACTGTAAAAAAAATTCTTATTGTTCTAACCAGTAACAGAATCTGAAATATTTCTTAAGGTAGATTTATGCCTCAAAATCTGGAATGCAAATCAGACTGCTGTATAATTTCTAATTTTCTTTTTTTGTTTTTGGTAAGTACTTTCTAACTTTCTCCTTGACAAAGCAAAAGGCAGGACAATGATAATATTCTCTTGGGGAAATAATGAAGCCTTCATTTTAATTTTTTATTTTTATTTTTTGAGCAAAAGGTAAATATAAAAACATCATCTTACAACAACCTATAAAAAGTAAGTCAAAATGGTGGTAACTAAAAGATAATTAACATACCATTCCTTCTTGAATAATGTCAAGAGTTAAACTCTTGTGCAATAAAGCGAGACGCAAAGAAAGCCAGATTTTTCTCTTCCCCGCTTCTTTCTTATCGCCATCCAAATGCAAGACGATGCAAGAAACAAGCTGCCCGACGTGATATACAATAGAAAGAAGATTGGTGTTCATCTCCGACTGTGAAGGAAAATTTGAGCCATTAGAAAATAAAATAGCACAACAATCATTAAGAAAAGGCAATATCTAACAATTACTTTTATTAGAGGAGAGATGATAAACTATATAGAGATTTAAGGAACCTTGCATTGAATTGACCTTAATTAGAATTCTTTGATTCTAGCTATACTTCCATAAAACAAGTATTTTCCCAATATTTTGACAAAGTAATAAACATTATTAATTGAAAGGGAAAACTTCTCATATAAGATGTATATTAAATAAAGTGTTCTCTACATACAATATTTCAGCAATTACTTGTTTGCGTAGTTGTGCGTGTTACCTCAAAAATTAAACAACTAAATGAACAAATTGTGACAATAATAAGATCTCTTTGGTGAAAAGAAAAACCTAGAAGGACTATATCTTTAATAAGTCATAAAGGTTTCAGACAGAGGTTGAATCTAATTTATGCGCTGCTAAAGAGAAGTCATACTTGGATGATATATCATCATCTCATGATAGGAAAGAACAACCATTTTTTTCCTCCAGCATAGCAAAGTAAATCATAAACATAAAAATAATCCCCTCAAATCCAAGTATGTGATGTACATCTGTAAAAGCTTCCACTTCAAAGGTTAACATTGTATGTCTTAACTAATGGGGTTACATATGAACATCTCCCCTCATTATTCGATTTGTGGTATATGCCTCTAAGATTTTACTAACAAATTCTTCTAGGTCATGGAAAGTAAAAAGAGTTGAGCTTTCCTGATGAAAAAAAAGAGTTGAGCTTTTTCTCCAAAACATCAAATTGTGTACCCAAAAATGACCTCATGGATGTAAAATACTTCGAATAAATTACAGCTCATTGTTTAACCATCTTTGACCTTAAACAAGATAACCACTCTATTCTAAAAATGTTTTGCATAGTAATATCTGGGAACTCAATTTCAAGTAAAAAGATCATTTAACCTTGCCCAGTTGGTTTTCATATAAATGCTAAGTGCTAACTACTCCATACCTCTCATAATGGTTCTCAAGATATTGGCTTAAGATTAAAAGGATATGAATCCATTAAAAGACCGACCAAAGCTCTCGTGACAACAACAAATTTCAGATATGCTATAGCTCAATGTTTATCCGTATTTGAGTAAACAAGAAGACCTTTCTCTAATGGAGATGCTTTGCATAGTATTATCTGGGAACTTAATTCAAGTAACAAGATCATTTTAACTTTGACATGTTAAATTACGTGAAATAGTAATCACCCCACAACTTCTCATGATGCTTATCTCAAGAAATTGACTATGAACACAAAGGATATGAATCCGTTGAAAGACTGACCAAATGTCTCATTAAGGACTTAAGGTAGTGGTACATCAGAATTTTATTGAGATGCAATAACCATATATCTTTTTCAGTAAGCCTTGAGAGACCATAAAACATAAGGAATCAAAAACATTTCCTGTTAATTTAACCAAAAAGTACGATGGGTAAAACCATAAACCAATTAATGATTTTATACCTTCTAGTGCATTTCTTCAACAAAAACAAATATGCCTCAATGCCAAGCAAGTTCGCTAAGTGAACTAACCATGCCACTTCGTTTATATCAACACTAATTCAATAGTTGAAGATTCAAATATCCTACCACTAGAAACTCTCTATGTATTCTGTTGGCATACTAATCTCTAACAAGACTAGAAGGCTCCTAATTAACTAAACCTTAACCACAGCTAATTGATACCTCCTATGTGAATCTTTTCTTTCATTTTGCCCTATTTTGTGCTAACTCTGCATGGGTTCTAAGAGATTGTAGGTGTTTGAGACAACTTCTTCACATGAGATTTTAGGCTTACCGTCCTTTTAACACCTCCAATCACCATGGATTCACACCTATAGACCGCCACATCTAGAGGTCGATATAGACATGACTAAACCATCTCGATCTCTCATTTTTATCCTTTATGCAGACTACTTGCTACTAGTGCATTTCTTCAAATGAGACAATATTCTAAACCATGAGATGTTGTTTCACCACTAATTTGGCTTTGTTGACCAAAATGCAACCGCGAACTCATAGTACTTTTCGCTAGAAAGAATGATATTAATGCTCCTGCCGAGTAATTGGCATAACTTTACACCACTAACCCTCGAAGATTTCTCAATTGCAAAAAAGGGTACAAAGAAATGTGAAAAGAATCTTTGGGTAAGCCTTCTCAAAAAAAAAGAAAAAAAGAAAGGCACTTTGGGAAATAGAACTTCAAAAAAATTATAAGATGAGGATAAATCAAAAATAAAAAGTCATCAAGGATGAACTAAAATCCTCAAATGCAAATGTGAGAAAGCTAAAAAGTTTGTCAAGGAAGGAAGGAACATTTTGGGTGTGCAGATTCTTTTTATTAACTAGGACTTAATATTATGTATGTTCTTAAGTTTATTCGCTCCTAAATATTTGAGTTCGCCTATTTTCTTCCTTGTTTTTCGTTCACAGTAGAGGAAAAAGAAGCATTTTGAATTCTTATTTGGAATTTCAATGTTACACACATGAAAAATAATCACATAGGCTCAGGATTTTTAAATTTATATTGAAACTATGTCCATAAGTATAATTCTGAGCCAGTGATGTGAATAAAAGTAAAAATAATGGTGCTGCAAAGAAAAAGAAAAAATTCAGCATTATTCAAATGGGGCTTAAAAGAGACATTATTTACTTAGAAAGAATTCAAGTAACATATAGAGCCTTAATTGGATATGTCTAATTCAGTAGCATGTTAAGGGCATTTAGTCAATAAGTTTAAACTAGTGTGGGAACATCACTTTTTGGTTGGTTACAGTACCTCACCCTCTTTGATCCTCCCATTTAATAGATAAATTGAAGAAATTGATGCACCACACACTACATAATAGTTTAATTTCCTTCCAGCTTGCCTAACAATGAAAACTCCTGCCTAGAATAAGCTCTGGACCAAAAGTTATTCTTCTTAAATTTTAATTAATAAAAGGACTTCAGGAATACAACGAAAATACAGTGCACAGAACCTATACTTAGGATTCAGAAAATAAAGATAGAAAATAAGTTGTCAGAAGATTCAGTACCAGTTTTGCTCCATCCTCCACAAAAGGAGGAACTGCTTCAGATGCTCGAACCAACCCCCGCAAGCCTCCCGGGAGACTGACAACGATATCTTTCTCATTTACTTCAGAAACCACTCCCCAGAGCTTCATTCCAGGAGATATATTCTGAATGCATAAGAAAGCGAAGCAGTTATATGTTTACTGCTAGTTGGCATAACTGTTAGGACAACCACACATCATAAAACTTGGAACACAGGTAGACATGATGAATTACATATGTTGTCCCTAAAGATGAACTTGTAAATTGCTCAGTGCTGTCAAAGGCTCATTTAAAGCGCGCTTAAACCCTGAAGCTAGGAAAAGCTTGGGGATGGCGCTTCGTCTCGCTTAAGTTGCTTCAGCCTAAGGCAAGGCACTAAGGCCTCATTTGTTTGCACTTAATGGGGGTCTGAATCTTAATCATTCAGATTTCAGACATTAAGTGCATTTGTTTTTAAAGTCTGAATCTTAATTATTCAGATCTTAATCATTAATAAGTGTGTTTGTTTTTTTTACTTCACAACCACTTAATAGGTTTGTATGATTAAGATATATGACAAAGACTTAATTTCATTAAGATGCTATCATCCACATTCATTATTAATTATCACCACCGCTTACCATTATCAACTATCGCCATACCACTCACCACCAACATACTCAACCACCACCACCACCACCACCATACTCAATTATAGCCGCCACCAATATCGACAACCACCACCCACCATCCCCACTACCCCCTCAGGACCACCATCATTCTCAACCACAACAACAAATTCATCCACCTCAACTAACACAATTAACCACCACATCACCATCAACAACCATAGCCGGCATTGTGCACCATTATAGACTACCACCACCTTCCTCAATTACAACCACAACAACCACCATCACCCACCATTATTAATCATTACCACCCACCACCACCACCATCCTCAACCATAATCGCTATCACTACCAATCACCACTAGCTACTACCCATAACCACCACCATCAACCAAAACAACCATCAACCACCACCTCTAGCCGCCATTCACAAGCACAACGTTAGCCATCAGCAGGTCTACGTACACACTACCCTCCTCAAACCCCACTTGTGGGATTATACTAGATTTGTTGTTGTTGTTTCTATTGCACTCATATCTAAACGATAAAAGCAAGTGCCTGAGTACTAGCCAGAAAATGAAGAGATCAGAAGAAAAAGGAAAAAAGCCCAAGAGAAAAGTCAAAACGCATTGAACAAGGTTGAAATGGAGGTAAGTAATGCATAAGGTGCTAATATCAAAAAGAAAAATGCATATGGTGTGCAAGAAAATCAGTAACAATTTTTCTTTTTGATAATCGTGGTGTTCATGCCAGCTTGCGCGCACCTCAACTAATTCCACGGGTACCTGCTAGGCTGCTACCTCACACCGGTACAGGTATTGAGTAACTCAAGAAAATTTACAACAATTGAGTTAATTTCCTTTTATGTTCCCTTTTTTTTTTTGGACAATAGGTGGTAATAAGTGGTCGCAGTTCCGTTGTCATTTTTTAAATATGGAAATACCCAAAGATTCAACTGCACTAACCAATTCAAGAACTTTTACAATGATATTATCAGTAAAGCACATATATTTCAAAAAAGGGCTTCTAAATCAGATTCAAATGGATGAAACAACTCTACCTTAATCATAATATTACGACAACTTCTTTTTTATTAGGAAAACATTGTGATACCTTAGCATGTACTCTGTTGTTTTACCGTTTCACGTTTGAAAAGTTATCTTTCCGTCCTATTATGCAAGCAGTTACTCGATTTTCAATTCCACAACCTTAATATCGTACTTCATGCACTTGAATTTCAACAGACATATCGAATTACCAAGTCCAAATATAATTTAAAGGTCTCATTAACATTTGTACTCTTTTGACATTTTTCAACAGGATGGCCAGCGAAAAAATCATTCTTTGAAAGGGATACAAAATACAGAGAAACTACTTATAATTGTAAATTTCCCTAATGTTCAAGCCACACATATAGCACACATCCATGATCAGTCTGAATCCTCTACAATTCCAGGAAAAGTTAGTTAAGAAATTCCAGGCAAGCCATACCTTTAAAGTGATCCTGTTAGCAAACCTCGGCAATTTCCCACTGATGCCGCCGCCAAAAAGCGAACCTAAGTCATCTTCTGTTGATTGGCTACTCCGTTGCACCTTGTTTTGCTTCTTCCCCTTCTTCTTCAACAATCTCTCTTCAACCTCAAACTCTGTATCTACCTCAGCTCGAACTTCATCCAATTCCTCTCTACTCAAAGAACTTCCCCCACCTACAAAATTCATAAGGAGAAAACCGATCCATATGTTCGAGAAACCAAATTAAATACGTATATCATACATTTTTTCGTTCAACAAACCAATATGACCAAGAAAATTAAATAAACTAGCTCTTTCCAAAGAAGAAATCTTTAGACAAATAAATTCATGTCACTAGACATGCACAACTAGGGAAATGCCCACTAAAAAAAATTCTCACAAGCAGTTATATGATAAAGAAACAAATTTTCATAAACGCTTATGTGTTGACCGGACCCAATAGCAATATTCCAATAGAAATACCCACGATATTCTTGACCCATTTTTCCATTAAATGCGGTGAATATACAAAAAATAAGCTGAACAAATTTGCTTCCTTTTACAAAAAAAAAAACAGAAAAAAGGTGATTGGGCAGAAGAAGTACCTCTAGGGAAATCAGGAACGTCATCTTCAAGCTGAAGGGGCATGGTTGAAACGTCGCCTTTGCCTTTGGCCTTGAATGGTTTTTTAGATGGATTTTGAACATTCGTTGAAGCGGGTTTAGAAAACTTTTTGCTCTGGGATTTCTTTGAAGGAGGAGCCATGTTTCTACTACGCTTTTCCGATTTCAAGTTTCAGAGAAATAATACCAAGTTGTTGTCCGAGAAAGGAAGAGAAGCCAGAGACTGACGGAGGGTTTAGAAGGAAGGGTTTAAGAGCCCGTGACATAATAATTTTTTCACTTTTTTCTGAAATCAATATTTGACCACAAAATTTACAATTTTCACTTAAATATTAAATTTAAAATTTTTCAAAAAATTTAAAAAACTTCAAAATATTATTTTTCAAAATTTCTACTTATATCACCCATAAAACATCAAAAACAACTAAAATTATATTTATGTTCAAACACAACTCTAATTTTCAAATATCATTTTCACTTAAAAGAATTTTACAATTCTTATGTCCAGACGCCCACTAAGTTGTTGGATTCGTAAAAATTGCACAAGGCGTCTTATTTTGTCGCACTCATCTAAATTATACCCACTTTTAAAAAAAAATTAACTTGTACTCACTTTTTGAACAATTGTATGCCTCATTCTCCTCCTTCGTTTTCTTCTTCTCCTTCTCCTTCTTCTTCTTCTTCTTCTTCGGATGATAATGATTTCATATGGTGGTTGTGAATATATTTTAATATAATTTATAATATCTTTTACAATGGCGAGTTGTTAGGACACTTTATTTTTTACTATTACTTAGGATTTCTTCTTCTTATTTTTCTTTATTGCAAAATGGGTGCATTAGATTTATTATTGTTTTGACAAATTGATGATTGGGGTTTGTCCCTGACGATATTTGGGGATTATGTTTCAAATTTGAACTCATTTGGAGTAGATTTAGGTATTAAATCATATATTGGATTGTTATAATTCGAATAACAAATTTCTGTTTTTGGCCAATTTTCACTTCAGACTTATTGGCCTTAAGTGAATGAAAACGTTTGTTGCACTTTAGACTTTTTGGCCTTAAGTGCATGTGAAGTGCAATTTTTCACTTCAACTTATTCGCCTTAAATGCATCTGAAGTGCAAATTTCCACTTCAAACTTTGACCTTAAGTGAATGAAAACGTTTGTTGCACTTTAGACTTTTTGGCCTTAAGTGCATGTGAAGTGCAATTTTTCACTTTAGACTTATTAGCCTTAAGTGTAACAAAATATTTGTCGCACTTGAGACCTTTTGGCTTTAAGTGCAATTTTTCACTTCAACTTATTGGCCTTAAATGCATCTGAAGTGCAAATTTCCACTTCAAACTTTGACCTTAAGTGAATGAAAACTTTTGTTGCACTTCAGAGTTTTTGGCCTTAAGTGCATCTGAAGTGCAATTTTTTCACTTCAGACTAATTGGCCTTAAGTGCACCTGAAATGCAAATTTTCACTTCAGACTTATTAGCCTTAAGTGGATGAAACCATTGGTTGCACTTCATACCTATTTGGCTTTAAGTGCATTTGAAGTGCAATTTTTTCACTTAAGGCATTTTTTTTAAACTTCAGACTCGATAAGTCTGAAGTTGATCATAAAGTGGATATGCTTGCAAACTTTTTTGCAAAGTGGGTATAGGTTCAATTGTGACCCCAAAAATCGGGTATAGATGCAAAAGACCCGCTGGATTTTGACGGTGGGCCACTCGGGCTGGTAGAGATTGTTGTTGGGCTTTTTTCAGTATTCCTCAACCCAAAGGGTAGTGAAAATAGCACGGGCTAGCCAGCTTTCGGACTTTTTTTAATTAAAAAATAGCCAATGCCTGCAAAATCATTGAAAAATAGCCAATATTTTGCTGCAACACGGAAAGTTCCAGCATAATATACTGGAGATCGGTGCACTTGTGTATGAACTTCCAGCATATTATGTTAGAACACCAGCATACGAAAAGTTATAACATAATATACTGGAGACTAGAGCACCTATGTATGAACTTCCAGCATATTATGCTGGAACTCCAGTATAATATATTATGCTGGAACTCCAGCATATTATACTGTAATTTCAGTATATTATGCTAGAACTCCATTATATTATGCTGGAACTCCATTATATTATGTTAGAAGTTCACGTGTAAAAAATTCGAACTTTGATATATTATGCTAGAGTATTATCCGGATTTTGAACAGTGTTTTCGTTCAGATTTATCTTTAAATGAAAAGTGGCTAAATTTTGATTACTTTTGAAACTGTGGTTATTTTTCAATTACCACTTGTAAATCTAGCTATTTTTGAATTTCAACCGAAAGGGTGTATAAAATTTATATATATATATTCGGTTATAATTTTGAAAACGACTATACAAATGTTAATTTTTCCTACAATTTTACTACTTTTCTTCCCTTACTTGCGCTGCTCCATAAGGTAAAAAGAAAAAGAATAAATACAACTGCTATATTCATGAATTATTATACGAGGACAAACTTTAAGCATACTTGTTTACTATATTTGACATTTTGGGTACCTATTAATAGGATAAGACTTGTTAGTAAATACCTATGCAAAAATTACTGATTTTAGAATTTTAAAATATAAAGTTTTTGTTATAAATAAAATTTTAGTTAAAGTGAATGTCTATATTTAGATATCTTAGAGATTTTACATGGTGGCTAAATCACTTTTTCCCTATAAATATAGGAGTTCTATTCCATTATAATTGATCCCAAAATTAATACGAATTCTCTCTCCCTACTTTTCTTTGTTATACTTTTTCTCTTATTTTATTATTTTATAACACGTTATCAGCACAAGACTTTACTATGGGCTTGATTTTCTTTGGGGTTGATTAACACCGGCTCTTTCGCCTTTAGTAGTTACTGATCAGTTAGGGAATTGGGACCATCATTAGTTTGTGAGTTCAATTACTAACTTAAAATTGCCTTCTTGACCACTATATGATTTTCAAGTTGCATAATATTAACAATTAACATTACAATAAGAAACATAAGAATCGCTAAATAAATATAATAATGTGTATATAATTTTCTTTTCCTAAAAACAAAACAAAAGAAAACTCAAAAATAAAAACTTAATAAATAAACAAACTAAAATGTATTGTTTTTATAATTACAAAAATAACAGCAAATGAGTTAAAGCAACTTTCATGTCTTTGTAGATTTTCAAATGCACTACAAAAAATGTGATAATAAAAGATTTGCCTATTTTCTTAGCAACAAATTACTTATTTTATTTTAGGAGTAGAATTAACCCATTTCTTATAACTAATTGATGTTAATATAATTTCAAGATATAGAATGATAATAATTTGGTAGTTGTAAATAGTTTTCACAAGTTAGTAATATAATTAGCCTTGTAAATGATATTTAAGTGGGAATCTTACACTCTTTCCTCAATCCTTACTCCGTAAACCATGACCTCACCACAATCTCAAATTAATTTAGAAAAATAACTTTAAAACACTAGAAAAACTTTAGTTGTAATCTAAATATTAGCCCACGAGTTCATGCCCGAACCTTGAATTGATACGATTAAATAATAAAAGGATCATGTGTGTATTCCGCGTCTCGATGCCTTTACATCTATAGTTTTTACTATGAATTAATTGGGTGGTCGAGTTTAATTAGGACCAAATGCGTTTGAGTCCAAATAATGGTAAAAGTAACGCATTTGGGTTGTAGGATTTGGTGTCATAAAATTATTTTTCCTTATCAAAATAATTCAATCAACTTGAGTTAGTACCTAGCGCTAGTTTTATCCTTTGGCCAAACTAATTTCAAACTTTGTTTTAGTTGACTTTTAATAATTTTACAATCTTTTAAATGGTTAGTTTTCACTTCATTATCAATCTTTTCCTTTACTGTTAATTAGCGTTAGTTATAGAAAATTAAAAAGATAAGTTTATTCGTTGCAACTGGTCCATAATGTATGGCCTTATATTTAATTCATAAATTAAGTTAACTCGTAAATACGTTGGAAAATCTTTAGACGCACTTTATATATTAGCGCATGTGTCCATACCCGAACCTCGGGTTGATATGCTTAAATAATGAAAGGATCATGTGTGCATTCCACGTCTCGATGCCTTTAGATTTAAAATAATATGTTATAACCATGTGTATATTTCGTATCTTGGTTTAATATTTAATTTCAAAGAAGTACCTTGTGTGCGTTCCGCATCTTGATAAACAAAATTAATAAAATATAATAATTAATTAAGCGGTAATAAATAAGTCATGATCAATAAAATACAAGAATAGCTAAAAATTGACTTAAAGCTTACATGAGTCAATAAAGCGACCGTGCTAGAACCACGGGACTCGAGGGGTGCCTTACACCTTCCCCTCGGTCAACAGAATTCCTTGCTCAATCTTCTATTTTCGTAGACCATGAAATAAGAGTCAAACCTTCCGTTTGAAAAGGGATTCAAATAAAAGGTGACTTGGAACATCAAAACTCAATTCCAAGTGGCGACTCCAAATAATAAATAATCCCTTTTCAAAACGTCACTTTGATTGGAAAAACTCTTCTAACTCAACCTCGTAATAGGGTTGTGTGGCAAAAAAGAGGTGTGACAGCTCTGACGACTCTGTTGGGGATATTGATAAGAATTTGAGCTTTGTACATTGATTCTTGTTTGGCTTTTATCATGTTTTTAATATTATTGTGTTTGCAAGCCTATTGTACTATTTGTCGCTTATTTACCACTTTAATATTTATTTGACCTGTGCTATAAATTGTATCATCTCTCGCACCCCTCTGAGTCATCTGATAGGTAGTTATGTTGTGTTTGCCTACCAACATCACAAAATTTCTGTCTTGAGATAAATCCAGTTAGCCTACCAGCTTCTGGTGAAGGATTTAGTCACACATGTTTAGGCGGAAGAGCCGTCAGCTAGCCAGTGTTGTTCTACTACTGGTTATGCTTGACACTCCTCGACTCGGGTTGTCCGTCCGGGTAAGCTAGGTCTAGATACCATATTCTTTAGGATTTGAAAACTTAGAAGAACAAGGCACATGCAATAAATATCCCTAATAGGCTACGCGTTATTTGCATCATGTGCATTGGACTTAACGGGACTCGGCACAGGGGTCGGGCCCGTCTAGGACAGGTACCAATTTTTTAGACAAGCATGTTCATCTTTGTGTGCTACATGTAACATTATTTGGTAGGCTTTACTCAAATGTTGACCGGCTTTAGGATAGATTGATTGAAAAGAGGAGAGGGAAAGAGAAAATATCCTCCCAAGTTTTCATAAAATACTCTTTAAAAAAAATATTGAAGGGTTCTAGTATGTAAAATCACAATTTTTAAAATAATTTTTTTTATTTATTTTAACTGAACTACGCGGGTTTGATTCTCACCGGATGTGAGATACGTAGGCAACCTTCATCGGGTTCGGCCCCCACTTTTCAAAAATTCAAAAATATTTTCTTTTAATTTCTTCTCAAAATCCAAAAATATTTGCGTTCTTATTTAGAAGTCTTTCTTTCGAAAAGTCCCAAAAACCAAAAAATTCAACATTAAAAAAAAATTCTTTCTTCTTTAGAAGTCTTCCAAAATAAAAACTTAGAAATTCAAAGACGTACTTTCTTTGTTAGGAGCATTCATGGTCTGAATTGTATAAGAATAAGAGTTAGTTTATTTACTTTATTCCATATTTTCATGAACTACGTAATGGTTTGATTCATGCGACTTCATGATATGTAGGCAATCCTCATCGGATGCGATCATAGTCATAATTTATCTGGAAAAAAAAGAAGCAAAAAAAATAAATAAAGAAAGAAAGAAAGAAAGAAAGAAAAAAGAACATTAAATTCAAGGGGAAATAAATCAATAAGTCGGGATGAAGCATTAAGTCTTCCAAGATCATTTTAGAAATAAAAATGGCATTAGGTGCACGACATACAACGTGTGATTAATATTTGCAAAATTCCTAAATCTAACACGTTTGTTGTTTGTCATCTATAAAGATAAAGTTAAACTGAGGTGGTTGATTTGTGGTTTAAACTGGCGACTCACCCTTAGAACACGAGATCAAAAAGAGAAAGTAGAATACCAAACAACAGTGAGAATGAGTCAGATAATGATGATGTCCATGGACAATTGGTCGAACAAGGTACATAACTGGTTGAAGAAGTAAAAGTGCTGAAACAACAATTGGCAGAAATGTACCAAGCTTGGGTGAATGGACATACACCGCCCCCACTACCCATAGGGTCTTCGGATAATCTTCATAATGTGTCAGTTGCAAATCAAGTGCCCATCTCCCTAACAAGTAACCTATTGTACAACCTGGATTCAGTCCGAGCATTAACCTTCCCACTAACCCCAGTACCTCCATTACACGTCCTCCAACCGTACCCCTCAAAAATGACCCACCTATTGTATCTATTGTCCCTACTTTCACTGTTACTCAACCGACTCTTGCTCAAAAGTTTAATAATGATCCACAATTGAATGTTCATGATGCCCAACATTACTCTCCAGAACCGACTTTCAAGGTTCCATATTCATATAAGCATACTCCTCATAACATGTTCCCAGTTGAGATCGAAAAGCCCGACAAGAATATGGAACAAGAGGAAATGACCAGAAAATTGAAGAGCTTGGAACAAACCATGAGAAACATACAGGGTTTGGGAGGCCATAAGAGTGTTTCGTTTAACGATCTATGCATGTTCCCCATGTCCATTTGCCACACGCCTTCAAGACCCCCGAGTTTGACAAGTATGATGGGCATGGTGATCCCGTTGCCCATTTGAAGAGGTATTGTAACCGATTAAGGGGAGCAGGAGGCAAACAATAATTACTTATAATTTATTTTGGGGAAAGTTTGACAAGAATTGCATTAGAGTGGTTCATAGATCAAGACATCTCACACTGGCACGTTTGGAACGACATGACTCAAGATTTTGTCCTACAATTTTAGTACAATATTGATATAGTTCCAGACCGATCCTCTTTTGTCGACATAAAAAAGAAATCAACAGAAAGCTTTAGAGAATATGCAATCAAGTGGAGAGATCAGGCCTCTAGGGTCAAACCACCAATGAAAGATACATAAATGATTGACTATTTTCTCCAAGATCAGGATCCCGATTACCTCCATTACATGTTGGCCGCCAATGGTAAACCTTTCGCTGAGGCGACTAAGATTGGTGAAATAATTGAGAATGGCATGAAGTCGGGCAAAATTGTGAGTCAGGCATCCCTTAAGGCGACCACGCAAGCAATTCAAAGCGGGTCAGGCAGTTTCGGAAATCGAAAAAAGAAAGAGGAAGGATCCATACATGATGACAATGATAAAGTTTGCCTGGGTCTCAAGGAGATATTTTATGAGATCAATATGGTTCAAGTTGGTGAGGGCCCCAGCCGTGCAAGTGTTCAGCTCATTGGTCCAGATATCTTGCTCAACAAGTGGGAAGAAACTCCTCTTCCCATCGGGAAGGAGCCTTGGTAGTCTATTTTGTTGCTTTTTCTGTATTTGGATTATTTTATGGGTTGTAATCCAGATATTTTAGTTTAATTGCTTTACTTTGATGTTAACCCTTCCATCCTTACAAATTCAATGAAACGAAGTTCCATTTTCTTAGTAAAATTCTATCTTTTCCTTTTCCTAATTTTTGTTAATTTCTTATCCTTTTCAGTTTCGTTAATGATGGCTTTAAAAACATGACATGCACGCGAAATTCATGCCCAGATCTTAAAAAGTTGTCTAATCTCGAAATAATGAATCAAGAAATTGAGATTTCCTCTCTCCTAATTATTGTCGAAGCAGGGATCGAAGACACTGACCGGGTCAAGTCCCGATTGGAAAGTTGAGTTTAATTGATGAAAAGCGTTTGGCGGCAGTTTGTTTTGGTCAATTATCCCAACAAAGAATAGCACACGCTTACAACAAGAAAGTGCGCTCAAGACAATTTAAGGTAGGACAACTTGTTTTGAACGTATCTTTCCCCACCAGGAAGAACCAAAAGGAAAGGTCGCTCTGAATTGGCAAGGTCCTTACCTCGTCAAGAAAGTATTGTCAAAATGAGCCCTACACTTGACAGATATAGAAGGGTAGGTGACTGATATATCTGTTAACGCATATGTGGTCAAGAGATATTTTGTCTGACATGACTCTGTTACGGCAATTTTATACTTAGCATTCTCAGGTTGGGATGACGAAAGGCTATCATTCTCGCTACCCAAACACTGGTCAACCCTAGTTAGCCCTTTGATGCCTTGCTTATATTATTTCTTTGTTTTTCCCTCTTTTGGAACCATTATACTTAATTAAAAGAAAGTAAGAAAAAAAAAGTAAAAAAATCAAATCAAAATATATAAAAAAAAATTCATCAAAACGAGTTCATGTTAATTGAACTACGTCTGACCTGATTTTGAAAGGATACATACGCAGCCTCACTCTGGGGTTCGGTCACACTACAACAAAAATCCATATTTCCCAGTAATCAAAGAAACTGGGGCATTATTTTATTTTTTGACAGTATTTCCGTCAAAATGGTTCCAAAAGTTGTAATTCAATTTAATAGTTCTTTTAACTGTCCCTATTAAGACCTTCTGATCAACTTGCGAGAATGTTAAGTCAGTATATTACGGGCGATACCTCAGCCATTGTAAAGAGAGAAATAAAATGAGAGAGCCTTATTGGTGAAAACCCTCACGGCACTATAAGGCGATAATGAGTTGAGAGAAATGCAAATGAGAGAGGTCAATTGGTGAAAATCCACAAAGGGCATCATTGATCGATTCAGGCCTTCATATATCCCGGCACAAGCATGTCTAAGACAAAGAACTCAGTTTCAAAGTGAAGTTTAAAACTGATTTTGAGAATTAGACTGTTCGAACGGATCGGGCATCCAGTCCAAAATGCATGTCATGTTCATTGAAGTCAGCATATTCCTCCAGATAAGTCCTTTTTTTTTCTTCTCTGAAAGGTACACTTCTTGATTAAGTTGTAATACCTATTAGTTCACCTTCTTTTTTCTTTCGTACTATTCTTTTTGAGTCTTTTTCAGTCTAATTTCGTCAAAGCAAAGCAAAGAAAAGGCCCCAAAATTGGTTATTGTTACCCTGTTATATGAAGCAAAACTTTCTGGGCATGAACAACATAGGCAAAGGCATAAAGCCACCTTTGATTTTCCCTGAGGAGCAAAAGGCGTGAAGGACGAAACAATGTGTCAAAAATCAATAAAAGTTACTCAGTTAAAAGTTTTTCTGGGAGCAAGGTTGCTTGCACCATAAACACAAATGGTGATAGGCACAAATTAGTCGAGTTTTGATGTTGAGAAAGAAGATCTCCATAAAGTAATGACATAATCTCCCGGCAATTTGTATGACCATCGACGGAGTCAGTGTTTCTAACAATTGTAACGGACGCAGGGTCAAGTCTCCCAAGAAATCAAGGCCACAAACTGACCACTATTTTAAAATTAACAAATTTTTCTTTGTTCAGAACAGGAACAAAACAATTTTAGGAAACAGTTCGTGAAAAGGCGAACACCACCAAGTGAAGTTCTCAAATCCTTAGTTTTCTTCTAATATACATGTAATCATGTTATTCTTAGTTTCATTATAGGGAATCAATACCCTATCTTAAACACAGGGTACCACATCCCCTGGTCGCATTACCTTTTGCTTACATAGGGTACGACATCCCCTAGTAGAATCTCAGTGGGCCATGAGCCTCACCTTATTTCCAACACAGGGTACTACATCCCATGGTTGCATTTCTTATCGCTAACATAGGGTACTACATCCCCTAGTTGCATTTTTTTTGCCTACATAGGATACGACATTCCGTAGTAGAATCTTAGAGAGCCAAGAGCCTCATCTTATTGTCAACACAGGGTACTACATCCCCTGGTCATATTATTCTCTGCCTACATAGGGTACGACATTCCCTACTAGCATCTCATAGTGCCACGAGCCTCATCTTATCACCAACCCAGGGTACTACATCCCCTAGTTGAATTTTATTTCTGCCTACACAGGGTACGACATTCTCTAGTAGAATTTTACAGAGCAAAGAGCCTCATCTTATTGTC
Source organism: Nicotiana knightiana (assembly GCA_005239525.1). Classification (NCBI taxonomy): domain Eukaryota; kingdom Viridiplantae; phylum Streptophyta; class Magnoliopsida; order Solanales; family Solanaceae; genus Nicotiana; species Nicotiana knightiana. Next base: position 232,401 of record ML401980.1, on the reverse strand, counting down.
AACACAGGGCACGACATCCCCTGGTTGCATTATTTTCTGCCTACATAGGGTACGACAAACCCTAAAAGCACCACAGAACGCTGCAAACATTATCTTATTGCCAACACATGGTACTATATTCCCTGGCTGCATCTTATTACCAACATAGGGTACTACATCCCTTGGCTGCATTTATTTTCTGCCTACATAGGGTACACCATTCCCTAGTAGAATCTTAGCGAGCCATGAGCCTCATCTTATTTCCAACACAAGGTACTACATCCCCTGGTTGCATTTTTCGTTGCTAACATAGGGTACGACACTCCCTAGTAGCATCTCAGTGGGTCATGAGCCTCACCTTATTTCTAACACAAGGTACTATATCCCCTTACTACATTTCTTATTGCTAACATAGGGTACTACATCCCCTTGTTGCATTTTTTTTCCTGCCTACATAGGGTATGACATTCCCTAGTAAAATCTTAGATAGCCAAGAGCCTCATCTTATTGCCAATCACGGGGTACTACATCCCCTGGCCGCATTACTTTTTTCCTACATAGGGTACGACATTCCCTAGTAAAATCTCAGTGAGCCATGAGCCTCACCTTATTGCCAACGCAGGGTACTACATCCCCTGGCTGCATTTCTTATTGCTAACATAGGGCACTACATCCCCTAGTTGCATTTTTTCTTCTGCTTACATAGGGTACACCATTCCCTAGTAGAATCTTATAGAGCCAAGAGCCTCATCTTATTGTCAACACAGGGTACTACATCCCCTGGTTGTATTTCTCATTGCTAACATAGGGTACGAAATCCCCTAGTAGCATCCCGAGTGCCACGAGCCTCACCTTATTGCTAACACAGGGTACTACATCCCCTGGTTGTATTTCTCATTGCTAACATAGGGTACGAAATCCCCTAGTAGCATCCCGAGTGCCACGAGCCTCACCTTATTGCTAACACAGGGTACTACATCCTCTGACTGCATTTTTCTGCCAATATAAGGTACGACATTCCGTAGTAGCATCCGAGAGTGCCACGAGCCTCATCCCATCGCCAACACAAGGTAATACATCCCCCGGTTGCCTTCATTCTTGTTAACACTGGGTACGACATCCCCTATTATTTATAATAAAAAAATGTGTCTTTTTCAATTCTTTATTCTGCAATAGCAAAGATAGTTTAATGTGTTTTCAATAACTCACAAAAATTTCCTAGTGCAGGCTGGGGCAGAAAATTTTTGTTCGTTTTGTTTGTTTGTGATTGCTTGTAAGTTTTTCTGCAAAACACGGATTGGATGAGCAAAAATAAGATTCCATCTCTCGACAAAGAAAGTGGAATGTTTGATCTCAATGCCAGCCGAATCAGCTTTGACATAATGCATGCAGAGACAAAGGATTTCAAGATCCATCTTCTTATCAACTGATCAAGAAATAAGCATGTGAGCATATTTCATAGTATTTTATATCGGAGAGCATCAAGTTCAGTCTAAAGTCAATAAAGGAAGCAAGTCAATAATCAACAACAAGACTCCAGATGACATTTAGATAGGAATTTTGTAACTCTTAGATTTCAAGAGTATGTAATTTTTCTTTTCGTTTTGATGTAATAGTAGGAACCGCAGATCGGAACCTCGACGGAACTTCACTCGACACTCCCCCTAAGCATACTCTATCACTCTTCTTTCACTTGAACTACACGTGACCTGATTCTCTTATAACCCGAGATATGTAGGCAGCCTAAAACCAATGTTCGTTCACATTTTTTTATTTTATCTTCTTTTCCTTCTTAAATAATAGTGAGGTCAAAAATCAGTCACCTTGTTCATTTCCTTTGCCTGAAAACTCTCCATGTTTCCAAGCAAAGAGGGGCATGCTATGAACAACTAATTTTTTACCACATCCAAATTCTATACTATTTTTGGTGTAAATATTTCTTTTAGGTCTAATCTTAATACTTTAAATTTTTTATCCTACTCTTAATAGGTTTTATTTAAGAAAATTAAAAACTACAAAAAATATTCACAATCTTAGAATATAATATTTGTTCCTATGTTTAAATAAATAAATAAATAAATATATATATATATAAACTTGGTTTCTTCTAATTTAAATGTAAGTTATAATAGTATTTTTCTCAGTATAATTTAAACTATAGTGTAAATATTGGGTTTTCTTATTTATATAGTTTTCTTTAAATCTAAAAGTAAGTTTTATATATATATATATATATATAAAATATAATATAAAAAAATAATAATAATAACACCCAACTTCCCCACTTTCCCACTTCACCCAACCTCATTACCCATTCCCTCACATATTCTCCCATATATCTATCCCATGTTGCCCATTTTCCTCATATCTCCTACTAACTTACCCATGATCTTCCTCCCACTTCACAAAAAAAAAGAAAAAGAAAAATTAATTTCTAATTGCTACAAAAAGGGAGGAGGAAATCCTGAAAAGAGAAGAGAACAAAAAAAGAGAAAAGAAGGAACAAAAAGAAAAAATAAACTAACGGAAGTGAGAACAACAAAAAAGAAAAGAACCAAAAAGAAAAGGAGGAAAAAAGTTAAGAAAAGAAAAAGAAGCCAGGAGGCAACAAAAGAAAAAAAAAAGAGAAATGTTTTGCAAATAAGAAAGAGAGTTCAAAAATCGAGATTTCGTTCGCGGTTCTAGAAAAATTAGCATTGCTAGCTTTGGAAATCAGTAGATTGTGACTGCGATTTTATTGTAAAAAGCATCACAAAGAAGGTAATATTCGAATTTTCATCATCAACATGAAAAATAGTTTTGTTGGTTCTGATTAATTTTGGCTTCATCTTTTATTTCTATTTCCGTGTCTTTGATTTGTTTTGAGTATTTTTTTTCCGAACTAGAGTGAACTAAATATTTTCAAGTTGCATAATATTAACAATTAACATTACAATAAGAAACATAAGAATCGCTAAATAAATATAATAATGTGTATATAATTTTCTTTTCCTAAAAACGAAACAAAAGAAAACTCAAAAATAAAAACTTAATAAATAAACAAACCAAAATGTACCGTTTTTATAATTACAAAAATAACAGCAAATGAGTTGAGCAACTTTCATGTCTTTGTAGATTTTCAAATGTACTACAAAAAATGTGATAATAAAAGATTTGCCTATTTTCTTAGCAATAAATTGTTTATTTTATTTTAGGAGTAGAATTAACCCATTTCTTATAACTAATTGATGTTAATATAATTTCAAGATATAGAATGATAATAATTTGGTAGTTGTAAATAGTTTTCACAAGTTAGTAATATAATTAGCCTTGTAAATGATATTTAAGTGGGAATCTTACACTCTTTCCTCAATCCTTACTCCGTAAACCATGACCTCACCACAATCTCAAATTAATTTAGAAAAATAACTTTAAAACACTAGAAAAACTTTAGTTGTAATCTAAATATTAGCCCACGAGTTCATGCCCGAACCTTGAATTGATACGATTAAATAATAAAAGGATCATGTGTGTATTCCGCGTCTCGATGCCTTTACATCTATAGTTTTTACTATGAATAATTGGGTGGTCGAGTTTAATTAGGACCAAATGGGTTTGAGTCCAAATAATGGTAAAAGTAACGCATTTGAGTTGTAGGATTTGGTGTCATAAAATTATTTTTCCTTATCAAAATAATTCAATCAACTTGAGTTAGTACCTAGCGCTAGTTTTATCCTTTGGCCAAACTAATTTCAAACTTTGTTTTAGTTGACTTTTAATAATTTTACAATCCTTTAAATGGTTAGTTTTCACTCCATTATCAATCTTTTCCTTTATCGTTAATTAGCGTTAGTTATAGAAAATTAAAAAGATAAGTTTATTCGTTGCACCTGGTCCATAACTTATGGCCTTATATTTAATTCATAAATTAAGTTAACTCATAACTACGTTGGAAAATCTTTAGACGCACTTTATATATTAGCACATGTGTTTGTACCCGAACCTCGGGTTGATATGCTTAAATAATAAAAGGATCATGTGCGCATTTCACGTCTCGATGCCTTTAGATTTAAAATAATTATGTTATAACCATGTGTATATTCCGTACCTTGGTTTAACATTTAATTTCAAAGAAGTACCTTGTGTGCGTTCCGCATCTGGGTAAACAAAATTAATAAAATATAATAATTAATTAAGCGGTAATAAATAAGTCATGATCAATAAAATACAAGAATAGCTAAAAAATTAATTTAAGCCTTACATGAGTCAATAAAGCGACAGTGCTAGAACCACAGGATTCGAGGGGTGCCTTACACCTTCCCCTCGGTCAACAAAATTCTTCAGTTTTCGTAGACCATGAAATAAGAGTCAAACCTTCCGTTTGAAAGGGGATTCAAATAAAAGGTGGCTTGGAACACCAAAACTCAATTCCAAGTGGCGACTCCAAATAATAAATCTCCCTTTTCAAAACGTCACTTTGATTGGAAAAACTCTTCTAACTCAACCTCGTAATAGGGTTGTGTGATAAAAAAGAGGTGTGACAGCCTCTGTAAAAATAATAGCCAAAAAAATATAAAATTTATATATTTATATATATATATGTTTGTGTGTGAGTGTGTGTGTATATATATATATATATATATATACCTAGTAAATGGCTATTCTCTTAATTTCTTAATAACTTCGATGGATTAACTTGTAAATTCCTAGGCATTAAAGTGGCTTTTGCTATAAATTCCTTTTGATAAGAGGATGTTTTAAACAGCCATGATCAGAGTGTGGTTAGAGAAGAAAGTTGTTAAGATATAGGTTAAGAGAAAGAGATGAACAGTAAAACAAGATTCATGACTGGACAAAGTCCAGAATTAAAAAAAAATAAAAATAAATTATATATATATATTTATATATATTTTTTGTTAACATACAAAAATTATATAAATTTTATATACTTTTTTCGCTACGAGATATAAATAGTGTATGACACGAGCTAAAAATGATAATACAACTTGGTTATTTGATTGCTTCGATAATATACCTAGAAGTGATATTGGCAACTCTATTTTTTCCATATTTTAACTTTTTTTTTTTTGGAAAAATCAACCGAAATTTTTAAATGTATATATATATATATAAAAATTTTAGAAGACATTATCTAAAAATGAGGAATTAAAGTGATAATTTACGTTATTCAATAAAATGAGAGGAAAGTTTTGTTTCAGAGGAGAAGATTTGATTCATGAACCAGAGTTGGGTAACACGCTAGTTTCACTAAAACTAAAGTTGTTCTAGTTTAGTATGTTTAGTTCCGTTATATTTGAGGGACCAAAATATAACTACCATCTTGTTCAAAAATTATTTTGTGAATTGTCAAACAAAATCTGACCGTCATTTTTGTTGAGCGTAGAACTTCAGTGAGTACAAGGAACTGTAATGGATGCTCACATGACTGGGATTCCTCTTCATCATTAGCCGAGGGAGAAAGCTAAAGAGTGTACCCTGTTGATTCGGTATCTTCCAGAAGCTGTTCCTCATGAAACCATTTCTAGATTGCTCTCCAATTACAACGCATCTTCTATTCGTCCTTGTACTAGTGGCAGGTATCGAAAGAATGGTTCCTTACAGTGTTGTGAAGAGCGCGAAGCGAGGAAAAGCGATAACCCCCATTTCGCGAGAAGTGAGAAGCGAGAAGTGAGAAGCGAAGCCCTAGTTTTTTTTAAGTGAAGCGGAATTTAAAAAAAAATTAAAATAAATAGGGCATAGACAACACATGTAATTGTAAGCAAATGTTCAATACTTCAATTAAAAAACTAAAGAGTAGCATCAATTAAAGAACTACGAATAAAAGATATAATAATTGGGCAGAAATTTTGGGCAAAAACTGGAAAAATTGGGCAGAATTTTTCTGAAAAAAATTCGCCAGCATTTCGGTGCTTTATGGACGTTTAGAAAGAAAAATAAAAAGAAGAAGAAGAAGAATGAAAATCAAAAGTGCAGAACATACCTGTTGAAAGTTGTTGTTGTACTGTTGAAGAAGAAGAAGAACCCTAGTTGATGCTTTGAGATTATTTCAGAAATCAGAAGTTAATGAAGAAGAGAGAAAGAAATCGCTGATGTTGTTTGAAGAACCCTAGTTTGTCGCTGCTGTTGAAGTCTCGAAGAAGTCCAGACTGTTTAGAATATCAAGTTTTTAATAAAAAAGGGCTTTGGGTATTTTAAACAAAGAAGCGGACGCTTCTCTCGCTTCTTCTCGCTTCACCGCTTCTCGCTTTTTACAGAGAAGCGGTCGCTTTTTCGTACCAGAGTCGCTTTTAATGGCAGAAGCGATGAACTGTGCGCTCCGCTTCGCTTCTCGCTTAAATCGAGGAAGCGCTCGCTTTTGTAATCACTGGTTCCTTAATTATCAATTTCATTGCAATGTTTTTTTTAATTACTCAGTATAGAAGGTTGGCTTGCTTATGTTCTTAAAACTGTTTATGTGCTCATTTGTTTTGTGTAATTTGTATTATTTAATAATCAACGGGAATACGTCTACTGTATATGTGCACCATTGATCGGAGGACATTTGCTCCTTCTAGAACAAACTAGTAGAAAGAGCATAATATGAGTTGGATGCATATTCACACGTAGATGCGTTTCAAGCTTGAGGCTTGTAGTCTTAAGCACCTCAAAATGAACCACTAGACTAAGGCCTCTTTTTATCAATGAAAGCTGTTTTTTCCTAATCAAATTTCCCATTACTCTCCCCAATCCAAAATGATGGAAAGCTGTCTTTTGCGTGAGGGTATGAATTAGCGGCACTAGGAAGAATTGACTTTCGTTGTTACTTCTAAAGTTAATAGAACTAGAAAAAGCATGTTCTCAGACTTGTATTGCCTTTCTAAAATGTAGATTTTAGGTGATTTAATGAGATTGTGATGCTTCCTGAAACGATGATGTGTTTCTGATCCCTCTTTTTGGTGCTTGTCAACTTGTTTTTTCTTTATAGCGATTCAACTAGTTGTCATCTTATACTCAAATTGTTTAGATACTCTTATCTTTAATATTACTTATCAAAGAATAGTCAGCTCACGCACTCAAGGGTGTAGCCTAGTGGTCAATGAAGTGGTGGAGGACCATGAGATCTCAGGTTCAAACCCCAGCGAAGACAAAAAATACTGGGTTATTTCTTCCCATCTGTCCAAGCCTTAGTGGCAGAATTACCTAGTACCTGTTGTTGGTGGGAGGTGACAGAACACCATGGTTATAAAAAAAAAAAAAGAATAGTTAGCTTACGTGATTTCGCAATCCGTTATTTTACATGAGTTTTCCAATTTATACTCGGGATTGAGTTTACCAATGCACAAATTATACTCGGGATTGATGTTGCTAAACATTGGGTAGTAATGACCTTCAAACGGATATATAACAGTTCAAACTATATATGGTTAATTCTACATCTTAAAAGCTTAGATTAGCATATTTTGTTTTTCCCTGCCGAAGTATAACCAAACAGTAGATATTTTGCATCCCCGTACATTGCTGTGGGAGTTGCGAATTATTTTATCATGTATATATCTCTTGAGCGGAATCTATATTTTAAAGTGCTACCTGTTCAATAAATTCTTTCTGTGCATAGGCCTTGCTCTTTTTGATCTTGATACTGCGTCTGTCACGACCCAAATTTTCCTCCGTTGGGTATCGTGATGACACCTAGTCTTAGGGATTAGGTAAGGCTAACAGTTACTACATAACAACATTAAAAAAAAAAACTAACAGTCTCGATATAGAATCTCAACAGAATGCACAAACTTTCCCAAAACTGGTAATACAAGTCGTAAGCTCTACGAACCTTCTACAACTTCTAAGTACATCTGTTTGGAAATAAATACAACAGTGTATGAATACTAAATACGAAGAAGGTGACTCCGACGCCTGCGAACGCAGCAACAGGTTACCTTGAGTCTCCTCGTCAATCATCCACACCGCTACTACAATATATACCTGGATCTGCACACAAAAATGTGCACAAGTGTAGTATGAGCACACCATAGCGGTGTCCAGTAAGTAACAACACTAACCTCAGTGGGGTAGTGACGAGGACTAGTCAAGAAACTACTGGTCTACAAAAGAAATAACATGAATATAGAAATGACCGAACGTTACATCTATCTAAGACTTTACGGAATAATTCACAACCATGACAATATAAAGCGGAAGGAAATTACAGAAATTAATCACGAAACAACACAAAAATACACAGAAAGATGGACAACAAAACAAGCTGAATTGAAAGGAAACACAATACAATAGAGAACACCGATAACTCAACTCCACGTCGGTTTGTTCACATCGGGCCTTAGCCATTAAAATTCATAACTGGTAGAAATCTTCAAAAAGCAGTTCATATGAAAAACTTTTGCAAATAAAATCATTTTAGTATGGAAGAGTTTACTTTGAAAACATACTTTCTCCAAAAGTAGATATAAGTATAATTAATAGGGAGGATTACGTAAAACATAGTTTCTTTCAAAATACGAATCTTTCCAAAGAGGTTTTTCCAATAAATGACTTCCAAATATCATTTTAGGCAAGACTAGTGCTTTTCAAATATACCTTCGATGTAAAAGTCATTCAAATATAATCATTTCAAAACCATTGCTTTTTCAATAATACTTTTCAATAAAATCCCTTGATCAAAATCTCCTCAAGATTTATCCACCGGAACTCAGTCCATAACTCAGAAATTTCCATGCAGTATAGGAGGAATATCAAATCTTGCCAATAAATAGCAAACAGGAACAATGAAAATAATAACGCATAAATACGGCACGAAATGTCCCCTCGTGCTAAATAACATAAACACGACACAGACTGTCCCTCGTGCTAAATAACATAAACATGGCACAGAATGTTCCTCATGCTAACATAACATAACATGGCACAGAATGTCCCCTCGTGCTAAATAACATAAACATGGCACGACATGTCCCCTCGTGCTAACATAACATAACATGGCACGACATGTCCCCTCGTGCTAACATAACATAACATGGCACGGAATGTCCCCTCGTGCTAAATAACATAAACATGACACGGCATGTCCCCTCGTGCTAACATAACATAAACATGGCACGGCATGTCCCCTCGTGCTAACATAACATAAACATCAAATTGGCAAAACGAATTAACAACAAGAATCATAAATCACAACATCCCGGCAAGGGAGTCAACGACGCAAACAATATCATCAACAGTATAAATAACAATAGAGATCATACCATCCCGTCAAGGGAGTCAACAATGAAAACAATATCATTAACATCATAAACGGTAATAGAAACTATAACATCCCGGTAAGGGAGTAAACAAGGCAAACAACATCATTAACAACGGAATAATAAGAGAGACCACACAATCCCGGTGAGGGAAACAGCTATAACCAATATCACCTAAACAATTAACTTCACGGAATAATCTCAACTTCAACAAAGACCCAGTAATAGGCAACATCAAGAAAATACCAATAACGTAAATGTCTAACAATTAGACCTAAGTAGCACTTAAGGGAATAGTCATACAAATCACAATGTAAGACTCACGGGCATGCTTGACTCCAACGAATAGATGTTCCAACTATGGCTAGTCAACTATAAGGCTAGATGACACTAACTATAGTCAATTAGGCAAGTTAGGAAGAAGATATAGCATGATGACAAGGGAAGTAGAATTTTCAGTTAAGTCAAGTAAGGTCAAATAGCCAACTAAGGAATCCAAAAACAAATAATTTTAATTTAAACAGGAAGGGATGATATTAGCAACCAAGGATTCAAATGTAACAATTACAAATCATACACAGGTAATATAAGGACCTACGAATCTTAAAAGGCCAATCTAATTGCAAATAAGTTCGAGTACGCACTCGTCACCTCGTATACATGGACTACAATCAACAAAGAAGACTCAATCCTAAGGGGTAGTTCCCCCACACAAGGTTAGGCAAGATACTTACCTCGACTCCAAGAATCCAAATCAAGCCTCTAGCACCGCTTTCCTCTCGAATGCTAAACAATTAAATTCCAACACATAATTGACCCAATAACATCAATAAATGCTAAACAATTCAATTCCAATGCATAATTATAGAATTCCCACATTCTTCTTAAAATTTCAAAAATCGACCTCGGGCCCGCTTGGTCAAAACACGAGGTTTGGACCAAAACCCGATCACCCATTAACCCACGAGTCGGAATATATAATTTGTCTTGAAATCCGACCCCACAATGAGGTCAAATTCCCAAAATTCAAAAAGCCCTAACTCTACCCAAAACACCAATTTCTACCCTTTAATTCCATGATTTTAGGCCTAGAATGTAATAATTGTTGATGAAAATGGAAGAAAATGAAGTTAGGATTACTTACCCATGAAGCTATGGTGAAGAAGTTCTTCAAAAATCGCCCAAGAGGTGTGGAGAAGAAAGAGTTTGTGAAAAATGGTGAAAAATCCCGTAACTATTATGTTTTTGGCTTTTAAAATCACTGGGCCAATATTCCTCTAAGCGTTCGCGATCCGTTGGCCGCATTCGCTAAAGCTTAACTGATTTGGCCTATGCGTTCGCGTGCTAAGGGCCGCGTTCGCACAGGGTGAAACACACCCAGCCCCAGGTCCACTCTTACGCTGTTCGCGACCACCCTGGTGCGTTCGCATAGCAGCCCCAAACCCTCACTTCGCGATCGCGACCTACATGGTGCGATCGCACTAGCTTAATCATGCCTAGCCCAAACTTGTGCTATGCGTTCGCAGCGTTACCTGTGCGTTCGCATAGCCTAAATTATTAGACACCAGATAACAACACTAACACCAGAAATTTCCTTAGGTATTTGCACTCTGACGCCTACCCGAAACTCACCCGAGCCCCCGGGGCTCAAAACCAAATATACACCCAACCTCAAAAATATCCTACGTACTTATTCAAGTAATCAAAACACCGAAATAACATCATAACCGTCGAATTAAACTTCAAAATCAATGAAATTCCTTTAAACTTCTAAAACTTCTAAATTTTCCATTTATGATCCGAATCACGCTAAACGAAATCCGTTTATTTCCAAATTTCACAGATAACACATATAAAATATACTGAACTGTTCCGGGCTCCGGAACCAAGATATGGGCCCGATACCACAGGTGTCACATCAAATTTCGTTTTCAAAAACTTTTATATTTTTCAGAAAATAATTTTCTTTAAAAATTCATTTCTCGGTCTTGGGACCTCAGAATTCGATTCCGGGCATACGCCCAAGTCCCATATTTTCCTACGGACCCTCCGGGACCGCCAAATCACGGGTCCGGGTCGGTTTACCAAAAACGTTGACCGAAGTCAACTTTATTCAAATTTCTAACACAAAAATTATCATTTTTATCAGTTTTTCACATAAAGGCTTCCCGACTACACGCTCGGGCTGCGCACACAAATCAAGATGAGATAGAAGGAGGTTTTTACGACCTCGGAACATAGAATTAGCTAGAAATATACGGGATGACCTTTTGGGTCATCACATCGTCTCTGGTTGAAATTTCCACTACCGTAGGGTAAAGGTCCTGCCGTCCTAGTAAAATAAACTTTGTTCCGACTCGCAAGAGCTTGAGTGTCTGATCTAGACATACATTTCTATATATATCCATGTGCTTGTGATTAGTCCTTGAAAAGACTTTTTTAGGAACTCGCCTCACTGCAAGGCGTTCGCAAAACAAACCTGAAGCATATATAGCTCTTGTCTCGTAAAGCTTATGCTCTAAGCATCTGACTAAGCGCCCCTCCCCCCTCCCCCCCCCCAACCGATAGTTTGTGATGCTGCGGATGGGCTACGAAGGGGCTATGGATGCTCGATCGTTGTATCGAGGTATTGTCTGTCGAGGACGTGGATGTATTGGTAGATCTTTCAGTTGTTCATGTGTAGGGTGCAACGAGTTCTGGTATCTATTTGGTTGGTGAGTACGAGCTTGGGAGGATTTGATTGATGCCTAGTTTGTGGTGATCGTGGTAGGATCATGGGAGAATGTTGATTGGACGCTGGTGCTCAGGATTATCCCCAACTGTTTCTGCGCAAGTCATGGGCGAAATTCCTTGATTAGCATTAATTGACGCTCAAAAATCCTCTTTAGCCATCTTAGATATGAAGTTAATGCTATTGTACAGGGGGTTCCTGACTTTGAGGGTGTTTGGATTGGCTTTTAAAAAGTACCTTACTAACTTATAAGCTAAAAGCCAAAAGTCATAAGTTGGTAATACTCAACTTTTGACTTTTGGCTTATTTTTGTGCTTTTAAGCACTTTTTATCATTGCCAAACACCACAAAAACTAGAAAAGTGGTTAAAAGCCAATAAACACTTAAAATAAGCCAATCTAAACACCCTCTTTATAATGTTTAAGCACTAATGTTGTGCTTGATTGCTTATTAGAAGTTCTTATTTACCTGTTAAAAAATGAAATGAGTGTCTTGAGCTCTAGTATCACATATTTTATGATTTAAACATAAATAGGTTTGAATCTGGATCTTATGTTTTCCTGGACAGAGTGAGGAATTGTGTGTTTGTGGATTTCAAGGATGAAAGTCTGGCACATCAAGCGCAACAACATTTGAATGGGTATTGTTTCTTTAGAATCTTCTGAGTATCCTGTTTGCGATCATCTTAGATAAAATATATTCAAATGAGGTCCTCTTTATTTATATTTATCCTTGGAGATTAAGCAAGACTGATTGCCAAGTTTTGTTGTTATTAGGGTACGGTTTCTTGGTAAAACATTAGCAATTGAACGAGCTAATAAAAGCATAGAGAGAGATAAATATCGACAAAGTGAACCTGGATTGTAGAAGACTCTGTCTGTTTGATCAACGATGCGACTGCTAAAGAATTTGGTGGAGGATCTCGAAGAGGTCCTTATCCTGGCAGCGAACCCATTACTGCAAGACTTGGGGTTGATTATCCATTTCCTCCTCACCTCGAGTATGTTTTCACCTACCTTATGATTTTTTAACCATCTTTTTAAATTTCTATCCAGATTTGGTGGATAAGTGGCTAGAAGTAGCTCCTCCTTTTCTTTGTCCTGAACATCCCCTGACCTAAACATTACAACATTTCTTATGATTTTCCTTTCCATCACTGCTGATTTGTATCATCCCTGTATGCCAGATATTTCTCATTTCTGTAGGCATGCCAGCTTTGTTTGACTTGTAAATTATAGACTCTATTCTTGGTCTGTTTGGTATATGCATTTAACAACAACTACCCAGTAAAGTCCCACAAAGTGGGGTCTTGGGAGGGTAATCTGTACACAGACCTTACCCCCACCCCGAAAGGGCAGATAGGCTATTTCCAATAGACCCTCGGCTCAGGAGGATGGAAATAAACACGAAAAGACAATACATTAGTAACTCCAATAGAAAGTAATAGCATAAATATAAAAACATGAAAGTAATAGCATAAACATAAAAGCCATCAGATAAGTGACAAGCAATACCATTAGCTAGTATCTAAGGGAAGAGAACGCTCAACATAGACCGCTAGCCCTCTAAGGTCAATCCTATCCAAACCCGCCCCACCCCGGGACTGAAGAATGAAAAACTCTACTACCCCCTATTCTACAACCCTGATACTTGACCTCCAGACCTTCCTATCAAGAGCCATGTCCTCGGAAATCTGCAGTCTCACCATGTCCTGCCTAATCACCTCTCCTCAATACTTCTTCGGCCGCCCTCTACCTCTCCTCAAACCCACCACCGCCAACCGCTCACACCTCCTCACGGGGGCATCAAGGCTCCTTCTTCGCACGTGACCGAACCATCTTAGGCTCGCTTCCCGCATCTTATCGTCCATCGGTGCCACGCCCGCCTTCTCCCGAATATTTACATTCTTAATCCTATCTATCATAGTGTGCCCACACATCCACCTAAGCATTCTCATCTCTGCTGCCTTCCTCCTCTGAATATGGGAGTTCTTAACCGGCCAACACTCTGCCCCGTACAACATGGCCGGTCTAACCACAACTCTATAAAACATTCCGTTAAGTTTCGGTGGCACTTTCTTGTCACACAAGACTCCAGATGCAAGTCTCCACTTCGTCCAGCCCGCCCCTATACGGCTGGTGACGTCCTCGCCGGTCTCCCCGTCCTCCTGGATCACCGACCCAAGGTACTTAGAGCTATCTTTCTTGGGGATAACCTGAGATCCAAGCCTCACGTCCCCACCTACTTCACTCGCCTCAGCGCTAAACTTGCACTCCAGATACTCTGTCTTAGACCTGCTCAATTTGAAACCCTTAGACTCGAGGGTTTGTCTCCAGACCTCCAACTTCTCGTTAACACCGACCCTCGTCTCATCAATCAGAACTATGTCATCAGCGAATAATATACACCATGGCACATCCCCTTGGATGTGATTCAGATATGTTTACCCCCCACCTGATGGGCATATACTTACAAATATTGTAAATGCTCTCATTGCTGTTCCTCGGTTCTACACACAGGTTATCTATACTATTTCCATTCTGCTTCTCAAATTCTATATCTCGTTTCCTTGCTATTCATCTGTTTTGTCTTTGTCTATCTAACATCCTTTTATACCTATATTGTGGCATGGTATAGGTCTTACACTTGATGAACAAGATGAATATTCCAGCTCCATTTTGGATGGCTCTGCCGTCTCCACCACTACCAACTTCCCTATCTATTCCATCTGCACCCCCTCCAACAGTTTCTGGGAGTAGAATGGAAAATTTATCAAGTAGTGAGTCAGAAATGGAGTCTTCAGATGAGGTAATATTTCCTATACTGTTTGGCATCCGTTTACTCTTGAATTGAGTTTGATAAATGCAGTTAATTGGGAGTTTAAATATAGTGTATAAAACCTCAACGATACTGGGGAGCTGACTTAAATTTTAATGTTCTATGCAGTGTATCTCAGGATTAAAGTTTCTATCTTTATGTTCCTTGTGTTCTCATTCACCCTAAACTATTTCCTTTTGCTATTAGAGTAATGTTGGCGGGCCTAAACAAAAGCGTATGAGACGTGAAGCTATCTTAGGCCCTGTAGTTGACAAGGATGTTGCTCATGAAGCTGTTGGATTGAGAGCTGCTGCCTTGGTTCCTAAAGAGATGCCAGTAGTTAAGAAAAAGAACCCAATAATTCAGGTGATAGCCTTGCATCTCCAAAAGCCTCCCTCTCCCTTTGTTCTTCATTGAAGTTTGTGATACTACGTTGTTGATTGCTGTTCTTGCAGATAAAAGTAGCACCTAAGCAGGTACAGAATGAAGAGAAGGGTGACATGAGGGAAATATCATTGCAATGGAAGATAAAGAGAATGATAATAAACCTTTTGCGACCCTTGAAGAATTAAAAAGTGGAAGATTTCCCCCAGAAGAGATTCTGTCACTTCCTATGTTTAAGGTATTGGAAGTTTGGGCACTTTACTTTTGCCCATGAACCGCTTGTGTGCAGATTGGATTTACAGTTAGTCTTTTAAGTTTTAGCTGTGGTCCTGTTACTTGGTTGTTCATTTTTCTTATGATATTTATTAGTTATTTATTAAGAGCTAAAGGAAGTGGATCTAGGGCAAGGTCTTGTAATGGAATGACTTAGTTCCTTTAGGGATAGAACAATCCTTGGAACCTTATCCATAGAAGATAGTAAATGGCTGCAAAGGGCATTCGCCTTGGAAGAACTTGATGCTGTGATCAAGATGTTCGATGGTGACAAAGCGCCTGGGCCCGGATGATTTCAATATGGCCTTCTTTCAAAACTGTTGGCACATCTTTAGAGAGGATATCTTTATGACTTTGGAGCGATTTTATAATGAAGACTTTCTGGAGGAAAGTTCCACTGCAACTTTTTCTGGAATATCTGGCAGGAGAGAAATAACAAGGAATAACAGATGTTTTAATGATTGGAGAGAAAACATAGTTAATGTTAAATCCAGATGTTTGAAGAGTCTATACTTATGGTGTAGGAAATGCATTGTATCGGATATGAACTCTATGTTAGATCTTTTGCATTCCTTCAACATATACAACAAAACTTCCTAGATTTTACCTTTTTTGGTAGTTCTTGGTACCCTTTAATGAAATCTATTACTCCCTCCATTTCAATTGATGTAAGCATATTTCCTCTTTAGCCCGTTTTAAAAAAATGACCCCTTTTTAAATTTGGAGACAATTTAATTTGAACTTTCCATTTTATCTTAGTGAGAACCTTTTATAGCAATGTTATGGCATGTCTAAGACCATAAAAGTGCAAGTCTTCTGACCACTCAAATGTTATAGTATGTTTAAGATCACTAGTTCCAAAAGTCTTCCTTCTTTTCTTAAATTTCGTGTCCAGAAATCTAATTGCCCCAGGATTTTGCCTCGTGGTAAGAGCGCGTCACGTGATGTGTGGATTAAGCGCATGTCACAGGTTTAAACCTGCCACAAACAATAGCCGAGTTATTAAATTGAGTGTAACGGCCGGGCCCATTATCACCGACTTTCGAACCTTGCACCAATGACCTTTAGGAATTTCTCAGTTAAGAAAAGAATCTGTCGAATCCTACCCCATGAAGGATTTCTTTTTCGGCATGAAGGATTAATAAACCAACAACTAGGAAATGAATTCTTTTGGTTGTATATGTTAGAATAGTTATGTGAATATATATGTATATATAAAATTAGTTATAGTCGCTTATGTAATAGGAGTAGGTTATGTGTTAGCTCTTTGTAACATAGAATATTAATAATAGTTTTTTTTTCCGTGCATTCTCACATGGTATCATAGCGTCGGTGAGAAAAGATCGATGTGCGTCATTCCACCGATAGCCGGGAAGAAAGAACTCAGTCACCATGCAATTTCCGGTGACCTAAGTGACTAATTGCGTCAAAGTCACTATTTATCAATGTTGTGTTCCCAAGAGAGATCCGACCAAACCCCAGAAAGATTCCCCGAAAAATACTTATCCACGCTCCCCCACGCACCTATCGGAGATCTGCTTCCGGCGTCGCGTCTGCCTCACGCGCCGACGCGTCTGTCACACTCGCCGGCGCGTGTGCCCTATTCCGGTCATATTTTGAATTTTTTTTGAGCAGTCTGCTCGTCTAGTAATTCCGAGCCTCGTATCTTTTTCTTTTCATTCCGATCACTTTGAGATTTTCCGGCGACTACACCGACTTTCCGGCGGCTACAGTGATTTTTTTCGACGAAGCTTCTTTTGGACAGATTTCTCAGGAGGTTATTCCGAGTCTTTTCATTCAAGTTTCATCAGATTTCGACAACCTTTTTTATTTTCCGGCGAGTGAACAGTGTTTTCTCAACAAAAAAAAAGTTGTTCTGATTTGGCATTCCAAGGTTAACGATCGGTGTTTTAAAAGGCGTTTTTGGGGCGAGGCACACCAAAAACGCCCCGGGGCGATGGTGTGGGACGAAAGTCTCAAGAGGCGTATGCCCAGCAATTCGGGGCGTACGCCTGGGCGTTCGGGGCGCAATTTTTTAGTGAGGCGCAAGCCCAAAGATTTTTTCAAATTAAAACAAAATTTGTTGAATAAGTCCATATAATATTCAAATTCTCAAAATTCAGCTTGGTAATTACTCAAAAATTTTAAAAAGAAGGGTATTAAATTTACAAGTTAAGACCTTTTTATTGATTGAAGCCCGAATTCATGGTGTTTCCCAATTCTTTATCTTGTCCGCTAGTCTGCTAATATCTCCCAAAAGCAACAAATGTTCATTTTTTTTACAAATACATAGAAAACTCCATTCTCCTGCGGCAAGTTCAAAGTTCAAATTGCAAGTTAGTCATCCTTTTTGTTCCTTCATGTAAAAAACTTCAATCTTTTCGACTCAAGTTACTTGAACTTCTAAGTAGCGCATAATAGATTGTTTTAACTAGTTTTTTGTGGGAATGAAGCGCGCGCGCACACACACACACACATATATATATATAAATATAAATATATATATATATTTCACATATTTATAGTTTTCCTTATTTTTTATGCAATTTTACCTGCTTATAAATATTTACTGTAATTATATTATTTTATAAAATATTAAAAATAAAATACCTATGGGGCTTACGCCACGTGCCTCGGGGCTTACGCCTCGCTGAGGCATATGTAAAATGCCTCGTCTTACGCCCACGCCTTTTAAAACACTGTTAACGATACAACTTTTTATCAAGAATTTGAGAAATTGGTTGTAGAAAAATAGGATCCAATATTATGAATAGTTGGATGGTTTTTCGATCGGATTATATTGAGTTCTTTCAGTACAAAGCATGTAAACAGACATCTTCAGGGATAGGGATAGCTTTCGTTGTTCAAATAGATAGTAGTGTGACTTGTGTCTCCCAATCTTCAACATCTGAGTCTTGGATCATTGATTCAGGTACCTCTGATCATATTTCTGGTAACAAATCTCTTTTCACTACTATTTCATGTTCTTAGTCTCTTTTCAGTTCTTTATGTCCCCGGTAGTCCTTTTAATCTCATTGCCGTTAGTCGCTTAGCCAAATCACTTAAATGCTCTGTTTTATTTCTTGATGACCTTGTTTTTATGATGGAACGTAGTACTGGGCGGATCGTTGGTACTGGGCGTGAATCAGATGGACTTTATAACCTTATCCTTGCAAAATCACATGGACTCACATCTTGTCTTCCTTCAACAACTTGTCCTGTTACTGATTCACCAGATTTATAACATAAACGATTGGGACGTCCCAGTTTATCAAAACTTCAGAAAATGGTGCCTGACTTATCTCACTTGTCCACTCTAGAGTGTGAGTCATGTTAGCTCGATAAGCATACCTGCTCCCATTTCCCTCTGTGTCTTGATAATCGAGCAGGGTCACCTTTTACTTTAGTCCATTCAGATATTTGGGGTCCTAGTCGGGCCAGTTCTACCTTGGGGCGCTACTTTGTCAGTTTCATTGATGGTTATTCCAGGTACACTTGGATATTTTTGATAAAAAATCGATCTGAGTTGTTTTCTATTTTCCAGACCTTCCATGCTGGAATTCAAACTCAATTTGGGGTTTCTATCCGCACATTTCGTAGTGATAATGCCTTAGAGTATTTGTCTTTCCCATTTCAGCGGTTTATGAACTCTCATAGGATTATTTATCTAACATTTTGTCCGTGCACATCCTAACAAAATGGGGTAGCTGAAAGAAAGAATAGACATCTTATTGAAACTGCTCATACTCTACTCATACATTCTCATGTTCCGTTGCGTTTTTGGGGGATGCAGTTCTTACATCTTGCTATCTTATCAATCGTATGCCATCTTCAGCTATCCATAATTAAATTCCATTCTCTGTCCTGTTTCCCCATTTACCTTTGTTCTCTCTTCCACTCCGTGTCTTTGGGAGCACGTGTTTTGTTCATAACCTTACTCCAGGAAAAGATAAATTAGCTCCTCGTGCTCTTAAGTGCGTATTTCTAGGTTACTCGAGAACGCAAAAAAGATATCGATGTTATTCTCCTGAAATCCAGCGGTACCTTATGTCTGCTAATGTTACCTTGTTTCAAACCCAATCATGCTTCACAAGTCCACGTAATCACTTAGATATTTCTGAGGTGCTACCAGTTCCAGCTTTTGGAGATTCAGTCAAAATCTCTCATTCATCTTCCTCTATAGCTCCAGCTGCAGCTCCACCACCTACAACTCCAGTTGCAGCTCCGCCACCTACAACTTTAGTTGCAGCTCCTATAGCTCCAGTGCCACCACCTAGTCCAGTTAAACCTTCTACAGCTCCACCACTCCTTACTTATCATCGTCGTCCGCGCCCAGCATCAGGCCCAGCTGATTCACGTCCTGCACCTGACCCTGCTAATACTGCGGACTTGTCTCCTCTTAGTCAACCGATTGCACTACGAAAAGATATACGGTCCACACTTAATCCTATTCCTCATTATGTCGGTTTAAGTTACCATCGTCTGTCATCATCCGATTGTGCATTTGTCATCTTTGTTCTCTGTTTCCATCCCTAAGTGTAACAAGTGAAGCAGTGTCTTATCCAGGGTGGCGACAAGCTATGATTGACGAGATGTCTGCTTTACATACGAGTGGTACTTGAGAGCTTGTTCCTCTTCCTTCAGGTAAATCGGTTGTTGGTTGTCGTTAGGTGTATGCAGTCAGTTGGTCCAGATGGCCAGGTTGATCGACTTAAGGCTCGTCTTGTTGCCAAAGGGTATACTTATATTTGGGCTCGATTATAGCGATACTTTCTCTCCCGTGGCTAAAATAGCATCAATCCGCCTTTTTCTATCCATGGCTGATGTTCGCCATTGGCCTCTCTATCAGTTGGATATTAAGAATGCTTTTCTTCACAGTGACCTTGAGGTGAGGTTTATATGGAGAAACCATCTGGTTTTGTTGCTCATGGGGAGTCTAGTGGCCTTGTATGTCGGTTGCGCCAGTCCCTCTATGGTCTAAAGTAGTCTCCTCGAGCCTGGTTTGGTAAGTTCAACACAATTATTCAGGAGTTTGGCATGACTCGTAGTGAAGCTGATCACTCTGTGTTTTATCGACATTCTGCTTCAAATCTCTGTATTTATCTGGTCGTTTATGTTGAAGATATTGGTATTACCGGCAATGATCAGGATGGTATTACTAAGTTGAAGCAACATCTCTTTTAGCACTTTCAGACAAAGGATCTGGGCAGATTAAAATAATTCTGGGTATTGAGATCGCTCAGTCTAGATCAGGTATTGTGATCTCACAACGAAAGTACGCCTTAGATATTATTGAGGAGACAGGAATGACAGGTTGTAGACCTGTTGACACTCCAATGGATCCGATTCTAAACTTCTGCCAGGACAGGGAGAGAGCCTCTTAGCGATCCTGCAAGATATTGGCAGGATTGGTAAACTAAATTACCTCACAGTGGCTAGACCTGACATTTCCTTTCATGTGAGTGTTGTGAGTCAGTTTATGTATTCTACCTGTGATAGTTATTAGGATGCAATTGTCCACATTCTTCGGTATATAAAATCAGCTCCAGGCAGAAGTTTATTATTTGAGGATCGAGGCCATGAGCAGATCGTTGGATACTCAGATGCTGATTGGGCAGGATCACCTTCTGATAGACGTTCTACGTCTAGATATTGTGTCTTAGTAGGAGGAATTTGGTGTCTTGGAAGAGAAAGATACAAAATGTGGTTGCTCGGTCTAGTGCAGAAGCAGAATATCGAGCAATGGCTAGGGCGACATGTGAGCTAATTCGGATCAAACAGTTGCCCAAAGAGTTGAAGTTTGGTGAGATCAGCCAGATGGAACTTGTGTGTGATAATTAAGTTGCTCTTCGTCAACTCCAGTGTTCCATGAGAGAACTAATTGACTGTCACTTTGTCAGAGAAAAGATACTCTCGGGAGATATTGCTACAAAGTTTGTGAAGTCGAATGATCAACTTGCAGATATTTTCACCAAGTCCCTCACTGGTCCTCGTATTAGCTACATATGTAACAAGCTCGGTACATATGATTTATATGCACCAGCTTGAGGGAATATATATATAATTAGTTCTAGTCCCTTATGCAATATGAGTAGGTTATGTATACATATAAATAGGGCTCATTGTGACATAGAACATTAATAATAGATTTTTCTCCCGTGCATTCTCACAATATATTTCAGTAAATTCAAGTCACTAAAACATAAATACATAATTGGCACCTAAGGAAAATTAAATGAGTTTTATCAAATCAGGCTCTTCTAAAGGATTTTGTGAGTTATGTGGCCTGTGAATCTTTTTATTTTTTTTAATTTAATAAGATATAGTATGTGAAGTGTGAATCATATAACACCTTGCAGCAAAAGTTTTCAGAAACCAATAACTATGATAAAGTAATCAGACACTAAATCAGACTGTAACTCCCTTTTTGTTTGTATTCAAGAATCAACCATTCTTCTTAAATTACGCTTTCATTACATAGTTTCTTCAGCAGTTCTTCTTGGACTGCATCATTAGAGGGGCAACAGACCTAGGGCGCACTAAAATAATACCAGCTTATCATATCTCATTAATAATTCTAATACATTATACTCCCTCTGTTCCATTTACGTAGCACACTTTTCTTTTTAATTTGGACATCATTTTATACTTTTTGAGATGATCTACCGCCACACATATGTCTATGGCTTGCTTCTGACCACAAGGTTCAAAAGTCTTTTTTAACGTCGTTACCCATATGTCACATAATATGGGACAGAGGGAGTAGTTGTTTTTTAATCTTCTTAAGTATGCCTCTAGGGCGATCATTCCCCACCTAGTCTTGTTGATGATGATTGACTTGATGAATGTTGGTCTGTATCAGACAAATGAATAGATTAATTCAAGATAGAAGTGTGGAATTTGCATGAAGATGGGTACGAACTACCACTTTTGAAATTTAGGTATAACATAAATAAAATACTAAAAATCATGGAAAAAGAGTCCTATCTGTTTAACTTCTAAATACTCACTAGGTCACTAGGAAAATATGTAAATTAGGGATCCGAGCGTTTTGAATTCCTTTTAATATCCTTAAGTGTAGAGGCTCTTGGCTAATTACTTTGAATTGCTTGAGGTTATGTATGTGGAAACCAAAAATGATGTCCAAATTACTTCTATAGATGGCTCCATTAAACGTTCTTGATTTTGGGGAAATGGCAGGAAAAGGAAGAGAACTAAACTGGTTGCTGAAAATTTGTTTATGAGCTTATGAGATTGTTCATCCTAAATACAACAGACTTTTCCTAATAGTTTTGAGCTGCTTAGCCTCCTTTGTGAGAACAAGTCACTTTTTTGTTGATAAGTAGGGTTTCGGTTTAGTTTACTTAAGCTGACAAGTAGTTGCTATTAGGAATTCATTAAGATTGTATCTTTCCAGTCTATAAATTGTTCAATACTAATTCATATTTTGTAATCAGTAAATCAAAAGTTCTTTTTATTGAGCACAGCCAAGCATTAAGTTGGTCCTTGGACATCCCCAGCAAAGGGCTGATGGATATTTAACTCTTGGGCTTTCCTTTATGCAGAACTATTGTGCTGGTAATCCTTCTCCTATCTTGTACTTGAAGAACTTAGCAAAAGAAGTGACTGTTGATGATTTTTACTTCATATTTGGTAAGCATTAATGTGCATATCCATTAACAAGTTAAAACACGTTTTTCTGACTTTTTCCTCAGAGTTCCTTGTAGTTCAATACCTCGACAACTTTTTTTCCCCCTTCAAAAAAATGGATAACAAGAAGCTACTTTAATGGATATATGTTACTTACTAGAAACTCATGTTTTGGCACTAGAACCATTATATTTCTCCTCAGCTATAATGTTTGCAGGATCTTTATTTGGAAGCATCGATGAAGCTAAATCCAGACTGGCAGTGAAGTTAATGCAGGTGAGTTTCATCTGTATTTCTCTACCTTTAATAATACTGTGAAAACTTGAAGCTCTATATATCCACTATTTGATATAACTCAAGTTCTTTTGGGAGTTTATGCTGGAAAAATATAAGTAACACTATCTAAATCACCCTATCTGATCATCAGATGTGAGGCCTTGGCTCCACTTTTGTGACACATGTAGATTTGGTTGATATGTGATATGTCATACATGGGCCCATTTAGAATATGTGTGCTTAAAATTGTAAAGTCTTCTGTTACATAAAGAAAACTGTCAATCTGGCAAGCTGGTTACAGTGCCAGTCAACTACAAAATGCCACCCATTAGGCTCTATTGGCATTGGCTGACAATAAATTGAGACTCTAAGCACTCAGGAATTGAGTTAGAATGACAAATAGTTTGGTGAAAGAGAGTGATAAACCCAGTTAAAGGAAGGTTGAAAGAAAGTTTATAATGTTCTTCAATCTATACAAAGGGGAGAATGACCTCTCTTCGTGTGAAGCATCTGGAAAAATTTCCATACGTAGATGGAGCTTCAATAGCTGCTAGGTCTAGAGGGAAGTAATGAGCAGTACGTTCAGGTATAACTTCCATGCCGAGGTTAGCGCGGTTAATGATATCACTGACTATCTTCGTCACAAGGCTTGAAAGGTTGTGTTACTGATATTCTCATCACATTTTCTTCCGTTTAATGTTTCTCCTTTTTCCCTAGTTGCTTCTTGATAACAAAAATCATGACATTCTTAAGGAACCAAACCCTGGTCTCTATATTTCTTCTGGAACAGTTGAGGAAGATTTAACTGTATTGGTGACTTAAATGGTGTGATGCACTTTGAACAATTAGCATGAACTCCCTGCTTGGTGAAGGGTATGATGTCAGAGGACTGGTTAAACATTATCTGAGTCAGCAAAAGCTCATTATATCTAAGCTAATCTAGGGCCAATTTCATCAACTTGATGAGAAAATCAATTGGTAATCTACTTCTCTATATAACCATAAGTTTCACTTCCTTCATTCCAGTGTATTTTGTTGGTCTGTTTTTTACCTGATCCAAACCACAAAATTGACGTACTCCTTTCTAGTTCCGTATGTTTTGTTGCCAAGAGATAGACTGTCCTGTGGCATAAAAGTAGTATTCTCATGTAGAAGGGTGAGATAGTAATCAATACTCCCTTTGCATTGCTAATTTGTTGTTTATTCGTGACTTAAATGCGGATTGTTATCTGATTTCCATTTCCAGGAAGGGAGAATGCGTGGACAAGCTTTTGTTACATTTCCCTCGGTTGAACTTGCTCAAGATGCTTTAGTATGTTATTTGAATTTGCTTCTTGTCTTCATTTCATTTCCTTTGATGGTCTATACATAGTAAAATTTTCATTTGATGTATTTCTTAAAGTTACTGGTATGAGCCTGATTTTGGAATGACTGCTTATATAGGTTATCCTTCCACTGGAAGAAAAATATTTGTTCATGAAAGTTGAAAGAACCTGATAAAGTTGGAGCTATTTATGTACAATGGTACAATAGTAATTCCCAATCTAATCGTAATTATAAAATAAAGAAGAATCATGCTTCCATTATTAAAATACTATTCTGAATCAAAGCTATTTCTTCCTCTCTATGATGCTGCAGGCCAGTCATTTCCTTTTCACTGGGGAAAGAAGGGGGGCGGCCAGAGGGGAAAAAGGATGGTTTAGAAGATTGAAAAACGAAGAAATCAATATCAAACATTAAAATTTATGATATTCACATTCCTCTTTCAAAGTGGCATTGGGTTTATTTTTTGAACTGCTGGATCGTGGAATCATATATCAAAAAATAGCAGAATCTGGGGTAAACAAGAGGAAAAGCAGGTAATTTGGTATTTAGTTTTCATCCTGGGCAGCATGATTGTGAAGTAAACACCGCAAAAGTACTTCTAGGCTTTTATGAACCTCTTTCAAAAATAAATCTCTTAATCCGAAGCACCACATATGAGACAATCTTTTGTCTTTCACTGTTAGCATTTTGCAAGTCTCATTAGATTTAAATTGAAATTTGAATTATATGACTTATGCTGACATTTTCAAATTGTCGTTTGTGACGTCTTGTTAGCCTATTCAAATTTCACTAAGCTGATAAAATTTGCTGCTCAACTCCAGCAGTTGGTATTAAGGTTTTGTTCGTGGTATACCTTAATGGTGCTATTGCCTACCTCAACAGTTCTCAACCTAATTCTAGCAAAATCATAGATTTATTCAGAAGGTGAGAAACCTTCTGAATTTTATCGTGAACTTGTGTCAAATTTCCAATTGTTATTTAACACGAGATTATTCATGTATACGGTTAGTTTCCTCAAGTTGCCTAAAAATGTGTTATATGGATTAAAGGAAATCATTTCAGCCATACTTTAATTTATTTCACATCCGACTATCTAGAAATTAGCTGATGTTATGGGTGATAAACTTAAAGTTATGTGAAGGTGTATGCTACAGCTGATGATACTTGTAAAATTTTAATACAAAGAAGTGAATGACTGCAGAATCTGGTGAATGGGTATGTCTTTAAAGGCAAACCTATCGTCATTCAGTTCGGTCGTGATCCCGCTAAAGCAAAAACAAGCTAGAGAGAATAGTTGCAACAAGGGTAATTTAAGTCCGCAGCTCAACATTCTAAGTCAGGTATATAAGCACACGATGAATTGCTTAGTTTGCTTTAATTATTGTTTTTTTCCGTGTATATCTTAAATAACCTCAAATACTGTACCAAAGTAGTTATTCCTTAATCCATAGTACCTATATGCGACTTATCTCTTGTTTGTAATGAATGCAGTACGGTGAGATAATATTTTGGACAGCGAGCTGTGGCCTGTGCTGATAGAGTGTCTTGTATCTTGTACTTTTGGCTGTGTTGCTGCAAAGATCATTTTGGTTACTAGATAGCTTGTGCTCAGGTAACATTAAAGGAGTCAGCCAAGCTAATGAAGATGCTGCTGAAGGAAGCAAGGGAAGTAGGGATTCCTTCCAGGACTGGAGAAGGTCAAAATATGGGCAGGCTGTCATGTTTTACCTACACAACGGTTTCACAAGATTTGTATCTGGAGCCAAAAACACACACAAGTTATTGTGATCACTACATTGAAGCACAATTGATATGCTGGAGCTCAATGTTTGGTTGTTAATTCGTTGTTTATAGTTTATGAGGACAGTGTTGTTTCAGTGGCGAGTCGATGAAATAGGTGGCTTATTTCATTAGTGATGGCTTTGGAGAGAATTCTTGTATTTGATGACAATAGGTAATGGTATTGACTGCTACGGTAGCATGTTAACTACGAGCTCTCATTTCCCTATGCTGAATCATGTTTGCAATGTAAAATACCTGGAGCTTTGGTTTCTACTAGTTTATGACAACAGTGCTGACACGAATTGTTTAATCCCAAACTCCTGCTTACACTAGTAACTAAGTAGTAAGTTCTTGGTCGTCAAACACTCCGACAAATTGGCAACTATCTTTCTTCTTTTATTCTTTGGAAAACTAAAATCAATTCCTTGTGGGAGATAAAGCATGAGCGAACGCACAATCTTCATTCTGTCAATAGCTCAATCGTCGATTCAAGGAATTTCTTTTTGAGAATTAAGCTTACTCTAAATTACTTAGAATACTTGGGAAAACTTGGATGTCTGGCTCTTACACCAAGAACTTTGGGGCTACTTTTTTCTTGGACAATAAGCTACAAACTCTCTTCATATGCGTGTCCTGTTAATCAAAAATATATGTAGAGCTCACAATTTTCTAACCTGCAACCCGCCCTGTGCTGCTTAAATTTTCAAAAAAGATAACGAGCTTACCTGCCCCTAGGCGCGACCATTGCCAACTAATTCAACTAGTTTATAAAGCACTTATTCACTGCTCCATCAGTTCCATAATAAGTCACCTTTTGGCCTTTTTATTTTGATCTAAAATAAGTGTCCTTTTACATAATCAAGAAGCAATTAATTTTATTTTTCCAAAATTTGCCCTTATTGATATTCCCAATGTGTCAAGGTAACAATTAATTAAGGGTAATTTAGTAAATACATCTTTTTTCTATAGGAGTTCGTATTTTCTTAAGGGATATGCCAAGAGCTAAAAAGTCACTTATTATGGATCGGAGGGAGTAGCTTTCAACGCCAAATAGCTAGATAGCAAGAAAACAATGACCTAAAGCAGTAGCGCACCCTTTCCTCCTGGAAGGATGGTTACCCTGTGTGAAAAACTTCTATTGTTTTGGTAAAACATAACAATAAGGTACTGTGTCAGCAACAATAAACACATTCCTAACTGCCGATGGCTAAATTCATGGCAAGGAATATGGGCAGTTTCTTTGAACTTCATAAGGCTGATGTGATCCTGTTGTAATATCTTAGTAAAAAGAAAGAAGATAGAGAAACAGGCACAAACCACCAAGCTTTAATTTGGTATAAACACCAAATCAAAATAGAAGTTAACACACACACATACCGTAGCCATGACAACTCCCACACAATACATAGTATTTCCCTTTCTTGTTTTCAATTTCTTTTACATTCTTGGAGGGACATTGAATACAATACAAAATACGTAATAAGCCAGACACACACACAAAAAAAAACACCAAGCATCAACTCCATTATTTTAACTCATCCAGTCATCATTCACGAGCCAACATATCCTGCAATTATATAATTTAGGGAAAAATTAATTAATATAAATGCATGAAAAATAAACAAAATAAGTGTAAAATCATTGGGATGAAAGCTTATGGTAGCATCCCCCGATCCCCGCATTGCTTGTTAGCTGACAAGTAAATGACATCTAGCTTAATCAAAATAGGTTTGGTACAGAATCACTACGTAAAAATAAAGTTTATGAGAATGTTCTATAAAGAACACATCTTTCCTACATATTTTTTGTTTTTTTGGTCGCATAAAGCAGCAGGGGATGGTGGTGCTTGGTGTTAAGGTACTGTGGGAGGGTAGCTATGTTGATGAAAGAGTATCAGATACAATAAGAGGACAGAAAATTTCTAGTTAAAGCATCTTAAGGCTTAAATGGACCTAAGATTACTAAACACAGGAAATATTTTGTTGAGAAAATAATTTTCGTGGAAGTAATTTATCCTATCAAATAACATGGAGGTTGTGTGGGAGAATGCAAAAAGAAAACAGAAAAAAGAATCAATGGCCTTAAAGGCGAGGATTTAAAATGGAATATAAACTTGAAGACAAGGGAGAGCGAGGAATTCAGGTTCTAGGCGTTCCAAGCAAAACAATCATTTTTTGCATGACGTTGCAAGGCTTACAGTAGGGAACGATCTTCCATTGTTGGTTGCGGTTGTCTCCTTTCCACCATTCCCAGAGAGCAACAATGGTCCCGTCACGGACACCTCCATGTTCTTTATCAGCATTCCATGCATCGAGATTGAGGCGAATGTTATTAACCATCCTAACTGCTCGATAACCATCACCCACATCCCTGCTCTCTGTCCATAAGACTGATGCATCAAGAACATCAGGGTCGTAAGGGCTGAGCTGCACCTGTAAAGGAATTTTAATAGGTATATAACTTTCACCTTCACAGTCAAAGCCATGTAATATTAGTAAGGCAGGGCCCTTGAACACCAGTGTGTTCATTACATTCGAGCATATGTAAATTCCATTCTCATGCATTTGCAACAACCAAGGTGCATGGAGCAAGACTAATATTAGTTGAAATCACATATAGTACTTAGATAGGCAACATGAAAATAGCAATTCACATCACAAAGAATCAAATTAAGATGCAAATACTTATATAAATCCAAGCCACTAGCGTCTATGTTTCACCAATTTCCTCTTAGCAACTTTAAGATTTCTTGCAGTTAATGGATTCAAAACTTAAACTCAACATGGCCACGATGTCTCTAGTTCTAATTTCACTCATAGCCCCAGTTTATCTCACAGCTATTGCACATTATTTCTTAGTTGAAGAGAGTGCAGATACTGTAGGAGAAAAGAGTAGACGTACTAAAGCTAGAGCTAGTATGGAACTGCTTCCAACTATTATCTCTACAACATGGTCAAACTGGTGTAATGACGCAGAGTTCTGGGTGTTGCAGTGAATCAGCATACATACTTGGACGAAGAAATCATCCATGTACTGGAATCAGTATGGAATAATATTGGTCTGCTTTAATTCTACTTTGATCCTAATTGCTCGAACTCGGGTGCATATATACGAGTGTGGATATTGAGGTCGGATTCTTCATCATATGGATTTTGGAATTTGGGGGTATGGATCCGAGTGCGAATACAGGTGCTTGGATACGACCAATATCTGCATGTTACGAATTTATAAGTATATTTCTATTAATTAAAGTCAGCGAACTAAGACTAATAGTAAAGTTAAATTCTTCATAAACACCTAATAAATTCTTCATAACATATCTCATACAATAGCAAAGCATTCTCATATTTTATATAACCATATATATGACATAAACCCAAAAAATCAAACCAGATACCCGATCAATCTATACTTCTTGGTCATAGACCCACGGTAAGTTGTCCAAATCCAGTGTAGATTCTACACCCACACCCATGTAACGTCGACATGAGTGCGGCGAGGATTTTGAAAGAGTCACGCAATAGAGCTTTAGATAAATTTAATGCACACATAATCAGCATTACCTTTTTTTAAAGAGTAAATTCCAATTAATAATAAATGCATATCAGTAGTGTTTTAACTTCTATCTTTGTTTAAGTTCTAGCTTATGCTCATTACAAATGGACTATAGGTTATGCAAGTTCAAGATCTCATCTGTCTAGTCATGCTATAAATAAATCAAAGAGAAACAACGAAACTTATGAAACCGTTGTGCGATGATATGGCCTTTGTACAAAAAGTGGTGCTTCCTGATTTAGAAAGACAAAATGTCCATTTCTTCTTGGCACCTAAAATCCTACTATTATGTTCGTTATTTACAAACCCCTCCACCTCCTTTTTTTTTGTGGATAAAACAGTCTGTTTTATATATAGACAGAACAGTACTGATGCCAAGAATTAAAATATTTTCAGGGGTTAACCTTACTTCTGGAGGCACCAAAAATCCAAAAGACCATGTTCATCATGAAAAAAAGGAACACTTCAGTCTACATATTGGGTTAAACTTTCCTTCAGAACATATAAGGTTTCTCTCCCCCCATAGTGTCCAAACAATGCATACTTGAATCATACTTGAATCGTGTATTTCTAAAAGAAGTCATAACCGAGCCTTCACATAAATTAGTAATCCTTTGCAGTCAACATTAAAAATCTCAAAAGATCCATCTCTCTAATTTCTCTAGCCAATCTGTGAAAAATTCATAGGATGCATCATTTGCAAGTCATAGCATTTGTATTTGGTGGAAATCTCTAATATCCTTTTCCAGGACAAAGTAATGGGTTGGCTATCAAGGTTTAACAATTCATTCAATAACAAACAAATATCTATTTTATTTTTCAGAGCTTATGGTTAACAAAATACAGAACATACAGGGTGAGAGGCGCCAATAGAGTGCTTGATGGTCAGTCCTGCAGCTTTATTAACCAGAGCAAAGCTTGGAAACCCCTCTTCATCCTTCACTTTAGTGCTGTACTTCTCATCTTTATACCAGTGCTGCAATCAAATTCACACAGAAAAAATCACATCATATTCACAGCAAACAAGCAACAAAATTCAAAAAAAAAAAAAAAAAAAAGGGAAGGAAAAAGGACCTACTTGAAAAGGATCGGATGGATCAGAAGAGGCAAGAACGACTTTTCCGTCACGGATAGTGAGAGAGTAATTGGGATCAGCCTTTGTGTAAACCCTAAATGAAGGCTTATCGATGAGCTCTGGATGTGGTGAGGTCTCATGGTGGAAGAATGAAGGCACATGTGGTTGAAAACGATGAGGATCATGATGACGATGAACGCTCTC
This sequence comes from Nicotiana knightiana, assembly GCA_005239525.1. NCBI lineage: Eukaryota > Viridiplantae > Streptophyta > Magnoliopsida > Solanales > Solanaceae > Nicotiana > Nicotiana knightiana. Next base: position 201,116 of record ML401980.1, on the reverse strand, counting down.
ACTCTCACTCTCGTGAGACACGTGTTCGACAGAGGAATAACTAGGTGGTTGCGGTGGTGGTGGGCCCTCATAATAAGGCGGTGGACGATTATAAGATCCACCATAGTTCTCCTCCATTCGCGGAGGCGGATAATTAGTCCGACCATAACTATCCTCCATTGACGATGGAGGATAACTAGCCCGTCCATAATCGTCCTCCATAGGTGGCGGTGGAGGATAATGAGGACGGCTATAATTGGGCTCCATCGGTGGTGGTCCACCTACATGGGAAGTGTGATAGACATGAGTAACTTGAGGCGGTGGTGGTTCGTCGTAGGCTGAGGGTGGTGGTCGTCGTCCGGGAGGTGGAAATTCTTCCCCACCGTCGTCGTCGTCGCGACGGTGGTGGTGGTGGTGGTTGTGGCGTCCAAAAGGAAATTCCATTATGACAAAATTAGGGCGGTCAACTTTAACACGTTGATTCAGTTATTTATATTGGCTTTAATTGTCCCTGCACTTAGTAATTTGATGCTGAAAACCCATACAAGTATGAACGCGTTGTCACGTGAAACATATTTCAAACATACACGCCCGTGCTATCGTGTACGTCTGTTTGCTGTTCAGAAGGCATTTTGGTAAATTCATATGTAATAGTTTAGTTTGATTGGTCCAACAAATCAATTACTATACAGCTCGTCAACCTGTTTGACTGGACACGAATTTTAAGAAAAATGAAGATTGAGTTCACAATATTTGTATGTTTATAAAAGATTTTCATTAACGATAGAATTTGAAAAGATACGGGAGTCGCGGCTGAGATGGTTCAGACATGTTAGGAGAAGAAGCATTGATGCCCTTGTCAGGAGGTATGAGAGGTTGGCCGTGGAGAGTTTGAGAAGGGGTCGAGGTAAGCGTAAGAAGTACTGAAGAGAAGTGATTAGGCATGGCATGACGCTTCTTCAGCTCACTGAGTACATGACCCTTGATAGGAAAGTGTGGAGGTCGAGGATGAAGGTAGAAGGTTAGTATGTAGTTTATAATGTTCACCGATAAGTTTAGTAGCATACATGTCCCTTCACATTCTTAGATTTTATTACGTTATGTGGTTTTGTTCGCCTCAGGTATTGTATTCCCTGTTGCTATTATTTGCTACTATTTTTTTTTAACCTTTTTCCTTCCTTGCTTCCCTCTTCTTCTTCTTGCCCTTCCTGAGCCGAGAGTCTATTAGAAACAGTCTCTCTACCTGCATTAGGTAGGGGTAAGGTCTGCGTGCAGATTACCCTTCCCAGATCCCACATGTTGGGATCAAACTAAGTTTGTTGTTATTATTATTATATTAACGATAAAATTAAAAGTTTAAACTAAATTATTTTTAAATTTAAAAAAGTGTCCTTTTCTTTTTTGTACGGACCAAAAAAATAATAGATTGAAATAAACCAAAAGGGAGGGAGTATTGTGTATGCTTTATCATTTTTTGGCTGCGTGGACACTTTTGCCCGTGCTATCGTGTATGTATACAATGGGCGTACACTCTCTCGGTGGGCCCATTTCTATCTGTAATTGTACTGAGCGTTGAAAACTCCATTTTTTTGTAATTTAAAAATGTTGAGGCATTGCCAGCTTTCATACATATTCTGATTTTATTTATTTCACCTTCTTTTGTTAGAAGTTTTATTTCACTCACCAAAAAGATGAACATTTTTAAACATCAAATAAGAGACGGAACTAAAATTTAAAGTTTATGAGTTTAATATTTTGAGCTTACTAAATTACTGAGTTCTATATTTAAATTTTTTTCAAGATAAATACAAAAATTGAACCAAAACTGTTGAGTTCGTCGAACCCTGAGCCACAATACAGACTCCGCCCTGCATCAAATTACGCTTCTGTATTTGTCCATGTATTACAAAGCTTCTAAAATTTAATCTTTTGACCCAGCGATTATTGTCATGAACTTCTAGTAGCTAACTTATAGAAGTTTTCTGGAATTAATTTCGTAAATCATATACTAAAACTATATTATATGATATTGATTTTTTACTTGAAATTTAGTGCACTAAAAGTTACTATGGATGTTACCTTATTTATGTAACTTCTCTTTTCCAGGTTATCAATTATTTACCGAAAAAATTATTAAATTATTTTGTTAACCTTTTTACTAGGATTATTTTGGTTGAACAAAAACTCTCTAGATAGTAGTTGGCGCACCAGAGTAGGCTAGTCTATTAGGACTTAGTCTTAGACGGTTAGTGGTTAATGTTCATGAGTCACACTAATCTTTCGTTTCTTTTAGTGTCGGGCTTTATCTACTGGTTATTATTTTGATGTTTATTTATTTTCTGGTTCTAGTGATGGTGTTACTTGTTTCATGGTTTCTATTAATGCTGATATATTGCCTCTTTTCGTCTTCTTGAGCCGAGGGTCTTTCGAAAACAATCTCCCTACTCCTTGAGTAGGAGTAAGGTCTACGTACACACTATCCTCAGATTCCACTAGTAGGTTTTCACCGAGTAATTATTGTTGTTGTATAGTAGTTGTACCAAATATATGCTCCATAAAACTCTAGTATACTATTTTATGAGTAACTTGGTTTAACTAGGTTGAAGAACAAGTACTTTGCAATAGCGACCCTTCCTCTTTTTGTACTATATCTATTTTGGACTGTTTAGAGAGACAGACTTAATTAGTTAATACAAATGTGAATAACGTGATTTCACTTAATCAATTATGTGTCATTATCACGTGACACTAGTTATTTAGGAGTAATACTTTTTTGGTCATTCAAAAAGGACTCAAGGAAAAAAGTTAAATATTTATGAGTGAAAATCTTTTTTTCAATTGAAATACCTTTTGAATAAAGGTGTTTAATGTTAGTACTGTTTAATCAAAGAATTAGACCCTTTGATTAAAACTTATTTTTAAGATGAATACGGGTTACTGATAATCAAGATAATGAAAAAATGAATAATAGACAATATTACAGAAATAAAAGATCGAAGTTGATTGTATTTCGAGAATCAGATGCTTTTACAAGCTGTATTCCCCTTCCTTATATAGGAGATTCTTATAACGTACGACTGCTGCTATGGTGAGGCGTTACAAAGGATAACGGTAAATAGGGGTTCAGTTACATAACGTTCGAGTAATCAATTGTGGGTTCGTGAATCTGCCCGTAGCTTTGTCTAGATTCATTCTGACCGTGCCTCTCTCCCGTTTTGATCAAATTGGACTTCCCGTGGCTGATAAGTTCGTGGGTTTACTGAACCGTNACGCCTATGGTGAGGCGTTACAAAGGATAACGGTAAATAGGGGTTCAGTTACATAACGTTCGAGTAATCAATTGTGGGTTCGTGAATCTGCCCGTAGCTTTGTCTAGATTCATTCTGACCGTGCCTCTCTCCCGTTTTGATCAAATTGGACTTCCCGTGGCTGATAAGTTCGTGGGTTTACTGAACCGTGTCTCTTTATACCGTACCTCTTCAAAGAGTTATTTCCAGCTATCGTGTTTTCCCGTGTCCACGTGACTAGCTGAGTTGTCAAAAACTGACTTATGTGTGAAACTCTTTTTTACCAATACAGATAGTCCCCCCCACTTAGCATATATTTAACGATTAATATTTGGTAAGTGGATCTTCATTTATGGCGGAAATATTTTGCCGCCGCTTTTCCTTGAATCATTATATCCTTCTCTGTACCATAGGCGTTGTTTGTCACTTCCATTTAATGCTCATACCACGTGTCCTTTTCGGATTGGTTCTGCATTTACTCAGCACCTTTTAGGGCTTTTTGCGGCTGTGGCAGTCCTGAATTGACATCTTCAATTATGACTTTTCATCAGTATTTTCCTTTTTCATCATGTTTGACGGTTGTCTTCAAGTATAAATACATGTTTTCTTTTCTTTGCTTCCACGAAACACTTTTCTAACTTTGTCTTTTGTAAAGAACTTTCTTCTTTGCCTTTGTAAACATGTCTTCTTCAAACCAACCTCAAAGAGTAATAGATATTGAAAGCTTAGCGCCATCTTCTGCTCCGACTAGGAGTCGGAGGGGTGATAGGCTTAGAAGTCTAGGATCCACTCCTTCGAGGGGCTCTTCTTCTTCTTCTCAAATAGTTCCTTCTTCTTCCACTAGATCTCCAGTTATTCGGAGATTTAGGATTTCTCGGTCTTCGTCTAGAGGTAGAGGCGAACGCGTTCGTGAACCTGGAGTCGACAAAATTGTACCTGCTGAGTTTGTTTTCGCTAGGGATAGTCAAGTTCTTGTAGATCAGTCTTCTTCTCTTGATAGTATAGAAAGATACCCAACCCTTATAACTGAGGGTCAGATTTCCCTTGTTCGAAGGGAGTGCTCATGGAAATCTGACTTTCCTGTCTATATTCCAAATAGTAATCAAAGAATAACGTCTTATAAGACGGGATATTCTTTTGTTTATACTTATCCCTTCACTTTAGGGTTTAGACCCCCCATTGACCCAGTTATAATTGAGTTTTGCCATTTTTTCAATATCTGCTTAGGACAAGTTGGCCCGCTTGTGTGGCGAGTTGTCGCATGCCTTAGGAGTTTGGCTTCTTTAGCCTCGGTTCCTTTTACCTTCAACCATCTTATTCACCTTTACTCTCCTACCTTATTTCGTGAAGGGGTTTTTACTCTGACTACTAGGAGCAAAAGAGTGTTAGTAACCCCTGGAGACGATAAGGATAGGGGTTGGTACCTTCGTTATGTTGCTGTACCCACTGCTGGTTTAGTGGGTGAAGAAAATCTTCCCTTCCCTGAGAAGTGGAATCGCGCATGTGAGTATGCTTTAGCTCGCATTTACCTTTTCTTGTTTTGACTTGAGATGTTTTATTTAACAATGTGTCTGTCTATTTTTCTACTTTCAGCAATCATGAATACTGTCGAGAATGTCTCCAGTATTCGTGATTGGGTAGAAAAACTGTTATCTGCTGCTCCTTCTGAAGAAAGATCTTGGAAGTACCTCGCTGGAAAGTACGGTTGGCAAGTAAAGACCCACGGTAAGTGGAGTTTTTGTTCTTGCTTCTTTCCTTACTCGAGTCTTTTTTCCTTCTGCCGTTTAACTTTTTTCCCTTTTTAATAGGATTCTCTACTCGTGGGGTGTTTGCTTCTTCTATCCCGAAGATGTCCTTGGCTCAAGCCCAGGAAATTATCGTTAGTTCATCTTCCTCAAAGAGGAAGATTAGTGAATCTCGTTCCATGGAGGAAGAGGAAGAGGGTGCTTTAGTGCATAGGCCACGGAGAAGGCGGATGGTTTTAGATGACGAGCGTGCTGCCTCAACCTTGCCTTCCGTATCTGCGCTTGAGCCCCCTATCTTTGATGATGTTCCACATTCCCCTATTCACGGTGGTATTGATCTCGCTCCTGATGACGTCCCTGCTTCTTTGAGAGAAGAAGTTTCTTCTATTCCTTTGGCTATCTCAACTTTTGCTGCTGCTCTACCTGTAATTTCTTCAACTCTTCAACTTTCCGTGCCTGCTCCTTTGCCCATGGCTTCTCCAGCTCCTCAACCTTCCGTGCTTGTTGCTGTTCCATCTCTGTCTGCTTCCGTGCCTTCCAATAGGGAAGTAGGATCTTCCAGCAGAGAGATGCGGCAGGTGGTAATAGAGGTTCTAGCTGAGGGAAACCTTTTCAAGAAGACGGGTGAGCCTGAAGTGTGGCTCAAGCCTTTAATAGGTCCCGCTGAGAAAGCAAAGCTAGCTAGCCACGGTGCTCTTACATGGGCAAATGAGGTCGTGCATACTTCTTTGAAGGTATGGTGTAAGTTATCCTCTTTCACTCTCGTATATGAAATTTACCATATCTAACTGGTTTACTTCTTATAGATTAACCTCATAAGCATGGAGCTTATGAAGAGGATTTCAAACACAAACCAAGAGACAAGAGAGTTGTAGGCAGAAGTTGATAATTGGAAAGCACAGTATGACATCTTAAGGATTGACATGGACGCTTTAGAAGAAGAGAGCAGTACCTTGAAGCGGAAGATGAGACTTATGACAGCAGAGCTAGCAGTGGAGCGGGCTTCTTGCAGTCAAGCTGATAAAGACAAAATTGTTCTGGAGTCTTCGTTTGCGAAACAGCTGTCCCGTGCCTCAGAAGAGATTAGAGACTTAAAGAACTTGCTGGGGCAGAAGGAAGAATACTCAGGCGAGCTCGTGCAGTCACTTACTCGCACTCAAGAAGATCTTTGAAGGGCTTTAGACAAAGCTCAAGCTTTAGAGGAGTCGATTGTTCCATTAAGGGCCGCTCATGAAGATGTGGAGGCGGATAAGGACGGGCTGAGAGCTGAACTTCAAGTGTGAGCACAAGATTATGAAGATTTGGCAGAGGTGGCTGCTGTCGATGTGAGCTGGGCGTATATGAATTCTCGCCTTGACACATTGATGGAGATGAGTCAAGAGGGTTTTGACCTTAGTGCTGAAATAGCCAAAACTAAGGAAGCCATGGAGAAGGCTCAACAGGGTCATAACCTCTCTTCACCTGATGGTGAGATTCCAGCCGCTCATGCCTCTTCATCCTCAGTTGCTCCCGTTCCTTCCGCCTTTGAAGTAAACCCCTCTCTTTGAAAAGATTTAGTCGGTTTACCTTTTTTTCTTTTTCTTTGTATCAATTGGTGTTACCCCCAGTCCCATCGGGGGTAAATTTGGATTTCCTTTAAGTCCCCAAATGACAACTTAGGGGCACCACAATGTAAATATAAAAATCTTATACGGCTAAGTATAAGTTAATACTTAGTTTTAGCCGTTTTTAATATATAAATATCAGTTCGACTTTTGTTGAGTTTTTATTTCTCTCTTTAAGTCTTTTGCATGATTTATTTTTTGAGGTTTTAGTTTTACCTTCGAGTTTTGCATGTGGAATGCTTTAGACTATTCATGCCTTTTTTATAATAGGTACGGTGTCATATTAAATATGTGCCTTTTTGTAATAGGCATAGTTTATGGAAGAGGGCCCTTTATAATCGACATGAAGAAGACGTCTCAACTTCATGATAATACAGTAGAGTGATAGGAATTTTACACATGTTTAAGAATGTTTTCAAGGAAAGTTTTTTGTTTGAACTTCCATGACATGTTACATGTGTTTGGTTATCGTCTAAAACTCACGCTTGCAACTGTTTTTGTTTAACAGATTTAGTATACTCTTGTATTTCGTAACTGTTTTTCATAGGTAACAGTATTTCGATATTAATACAAGGAAATAATTATTTTTCACTAGTAACAGTTTTTATAAAGATTGGGGTTTTTACCCGTAACTGTTTAGTAACAGTTTTCTATAAGTACGAGAGAAATATTTTCTTATTCGTAACTGTTTTTATTTGATAACAGTTTCTTGAACAAATACAAGGATTTAGATCTTTCATCCATAACTGTTTTATTCGAGAACAGTTTTTTGAATGAGTACATTGATGATGATCTTTTACCCCTAACTGTTTTTGTTACAACAACTTTGAATAAGTATAAAGATGTACATTTCTTTCTCGTGACTAATATTTTGCCTTTCAACCTGAATATGTTCGAAGGTTTTTGCTTTTTGCATTAGGCTTTGTATTTGGATGGCTCTTTTGATTTCTTTCGATTCTGCTTGTGTCACTTGTCTCATTGGGTAGATGGGTCTTTAGGCTCGAGCTTTTGACTTTCTGATAGTCTTCTTTGCTTCGTCTTAGCCTTCCATACTGTATAGTCCCCCAAGTGTTTGAGCTTTGAAGAATGAAATCTCGAGCACTTGATTATTCCTTTCTTTGTGGTCCTTTTCCTGAAAAGGAAAAACATTCCGGACTCGAAGGTATATAATTTTTTAGATGATGACTGCTTAACCCCTTTTAAAACGTCCATCAGAAAGTGTAATCCTAGACCGGGAATTGTGTGATTTCTTCGCGTCTTTGCAGGTCTAATATCATCATCTGGTGATGGGTTAACTTTGTGCCTATCATCTAAAAAAGTTAGTAAATTTTTTAAATGTTCAAAATAAAATCGAACGTGTGATACCCGACGGGGGGGTATTCTTTTCTTTTTAGAAGTAATACTTCTTTAGATGGATGGCGTTCCGGCTTGTTGGTAGAACTCTGCCGTCCATAGCTTCCAACTCATAGGCGCCTTTTCCAGCTATCCGTCGGATTTTGTAAGGTCCTTCCCAGTTTGGATTTAGCTTTCCTGCACCTGCTTCTTTTGTTGATTGAAAGACTTTTTTGAGGATGAAGTCCCTAATTTTAAAGTACCTGAGATGAGCTTTATGGTTGTAATAACGCTCTATGATTTGTTTTTGAGCTGCCATCCGTATCAATGTTGCTTCTCTCCGTGGTTTGAGCAGGTCTAGGTTGATCCTTAGTTCGTCGTCATTTTCACCTTCCGTGGATGTTGAGAACCTTATGATTGGTTCGCCAATCTCCACAGGTATTAAGGCTTCTGAGCCATAAAATGGTGCGAACGGAGTTTCTCCCGTGGCTATTTTTGAGGTTGTTCTATATGCCCATAGTACCGCTAGTAATTCATCAGGCCAGTTTCCTTTGGCTTTATTTAGCCGCTTCTTTAGATTGTTGATGATGACCTTATTCGTTGATTCAGCTTGACCGTTAGACACGGGGTGGTACGACGTTGAAGTGATCGCTTGATTTTCCAACTTTTGAAGAATTCCGTGATTTGTGAGCCTATGAATTGTGGGCCATTATCACACACGATTTCCTTTGGTATTCCAAAGCGGCATATTATGTTTCGCCATAAGAAGCTTTTAACTTACTTTTCTCGCACTTGTTTGAACTCCTCTGCCTCTACTCATTTTGTAAAATAGTCGGTTAGTACAAGTAAAAATCGTACCTGTCCTTTAGCTGTGGGTAAAGGTCCTACTATATCCATCCCCTATTTAATGAAAGGCCATGGGGATATTATTGGATGTAATAATTTCGCTGGTCGATGCATGTTATTGACAAACCTTTGGCATCTGTCACATTTGGATACGAAATTCTCGGCTTCTTCTTCCATCTTAGGCCAATAGTATCCGGCTCTGATTAGTGTTTTCACTAAGGATCTTACCCTTGAGTGATTTACACAGTGTCCTTCGTGGACTTCTTTCATCACAAATTCCGTTTGGTTAGGCCCAAGGCATTTAGCTAGGGGTCCTCCGAACATCTTGCGATAAAGTAAGTTGCGAATAAGGCAGTACCGTGCAGCTTTGCGGTGTAGTGCTTGAGCCGCTTTCCTGTCTTCAGGTACGGTGCCATTCTGCAAAAAATTAAGAATTTCGTTTCTCCAGTCCCAGGTTAGGTTGTTGAAAGTTACCTCATTCCTGTCCTGGTCTATTATTGAATGAAATAGTTGAACGACAATTGTATTTTCTTTGTTCGTTACTTCCGTGACTGCTGCAAGGTTAGCTAATGCATCTGCCTCCGCATTTTCCTCTCTAGGTATTTGCATTACCTTTCATGTTTTGAATTGTCTCACGAGCTGTCGTGCTTTTTCAATATACTGTTGCATTCTAGTTTCTCGAGCGATGTAAGTCTCCTGTATTTTATTTACTACCAGTTGGGAGTCGCTGTTGAC
>ML401980.1:171463-191404 GCA_005239525.1 Nicotiana knightiana | reverse complement strand
TGATTGGGTGGCATTGAAAATAGGGTCGTAATTTTCTAGATGCCATTATTAAAGCTAAAGCTAACTTTTCCAGATGTGGATATCTAGTCTCAGCATCTAGCAAGTTTTACTTACATAATAGATAGGGTATTGCTTACCTTTTTCTTCTCTTACCAATACTGCACTTACAGTAATTTCTGAGACATCCAGGTAGATGTACAATCTTTCCCCTTCTTTTGGCTTTGAAAGTAGTGGTGGTTTCGATAGATAAATCTTCAGGTTCTTGAGGGCTTGCTGACATTTTTCAGTCCATTCGAACTGATTCTATTTTTTGAGAACTGAGAAGAATTTAATTTTTTTTTCGGAAGATCTAGAAATAAACCTCCCCAAAGCCGCTATTCTTCCTGTCAATCTTTGAACCTCCTTTTTATTTGTTAAACCATCAGGTATTTCCTCTATGGCTTTAATTTGAGTGGGATTTACCTCTATTCTTCTGTTTGATACAAGGAAACCCAAAAATTTGCATGATTGCACTCCAAAGTGCATTTCTCTGGATTCAACTTCATATTATACCTGCGTAAAATATCAAAAGCAGTAGATAGGTGCTGGAAATGGTATTGCGCTTGTGTTGCTTTTACCAACATGTCATCGATGTACACCTCCATCATTTTTCCCAGATGTTCTTGGAAGATCTTGGTCACTAGCCTTTGATAGGTGGCTCCAACATTTTTTAGGCCAAAAGGCATGACTTTATAATAATAAGTTCCCCTATTCGTGATAAATGAGATTTTTTCCTCGTCTAAAGGATTCATTTTAATCTGATTATAACCAGAATATGCATCTAGAAAGCTTAATAGTTCATGACCTGCGGTAGCATCAATTATTTGATCTATATAAGGCAATGAGAATGAATCCTTGGGGCATGCTTTGTTTAAATCAGTATAATCTATGCATACTCTCCACTTGCCATTCTTTTTAGGTACTACCACGGAGTTTGCCAACCAGATAGGATACATTACCTCTCGTATCAAACCAATCTTCAAGAGTTTCTGTACCTCTTCGTCGATCACTTGGTTCTTGAATGGTCCTTGCTTTCTTTTCTTCTGCGTAACAGGTACGAATGATATATCTTCATTTAGTTTATAAGTCATCACTTCTGGTGGGATGCCTGTCATATCTGAGTGGGACCACGCAAAATAGTCTGCGTTAGCCTTTAAATAATCAATTAACTTATCTCTTCGAGCGGGGCTTAGCCTCGTGCCTATATACACTTTTTGCTCAGGTTTTTGTTCAGATAACGGAACAGCTTCGAGCTCCTCCGTAGTTGTTTTGATGTGCTCATCTTCCTCCAGTTCATGAATGACGTCCGGTCTGGAATCCGCATCTTTGTGGTATAGTACACCTTCCATGGTAACTTTACTCTTCTGCGCGTAAGTATTTTCTTTCGTGCCTGTTTCTACAATAATATCTTCCGTACCTATTTGGGCAGTAATTTTTTCCATGTTTGTTTGGGCGGTGTTACCTGTTTGGGAGATTTCCTTATCTCGTAATTCTTCCACTTTTATTTTATTGTTGTAGTGTACCACATAATTTATATTTTTTGCGGTCCGCTAATCTCCTTTGATTCGTTGAATCCCCCATTCAGAGGGAAATTTAATAACCTGATGCAACGTGGAGGGTATCGCTTTCATGTTGTGGATCCATGGCCTTCCAATGATCACATTATAAGCCATGTGAGTATCGATTACTTGGAACCTAACTCTTTTGATCGCCCCCTCAGCATAGGTGTTAAGTTCAATTTCTCCTTTTGTTATAACCGTAGAGTTATCAAACCCGGATATGGATCGTTCTTTTGGGATTACTTGATTCCGCAGTAGCATTTCTTCCACGACTCTTAGCAAAATGATATTGACTGAACTGTCTGGATCAATCAACACTCTTTTCACGTTAGTGTCATGAATAAGTAGAGATATTACCAGAGCATCATTGTGCGGAAGCATTAATCCGGTGCTATCTGCATTATCGAAGGTTATATCGTCCTCTCTACGAGCACGTTTCCCGTGTGTAGTTGTGAACTTTGTGATAATTTTGCAAATCACTGCGTTTACTTCTTCACCACCGTGTATTACGTTAACAGTTCGTTTTGGAGATGGAGGCTTTGGGGGCTCCTACCTGTTCCTCATGTATGCCTGTTTACCTTTATCACTAAACAATTCCGTTAAATAGCCTTATTTTAACAAATTTTCTACTTCTCCTTGTAGAAATCTGCAATCCGCAGTTTTATGCCCATGATCATTGTGAAATTCACACCAGTGATCTGGGTTTCTTCTACTTGGATTTGACCGCATCTCTTTGGACCATTTGACCTTGTCTCCCATGTTCTTCTATATTGAGACAAGTTCAGTAGTACTTACGTTAAAGGTATGATCCCCAATTCGAGTACTACCTCTAGGTCGTTCATCTCGATCTTTTCTTGATCTAAATGAGGATGAGATTACATTCTTCCTTGTAGTCCATAGTCCGACCTAGTGTTTTCGAACCCGGGGCATATATCGCGTCCCGAGGGTCCTAAGTAAGGATCGTACCTATTTTTACCTGATCTTCTATCTGATTCAGGTCGTCTGGATCTGGAATGATCTTCATCTCTCGAACGAGCAATGATATCTTCTTTTATTCTGAGTTTAGTATTGTACCTATTATATACATCGTTCCATGTTGTGGCGGGGAATTCTCTTAGATTCTCCTTAAGTCGCCTGGTGACTTCTGAGCTTTTATCGTTCAGATTGCTTGCAAATGCCATGGCTGCCCAATTATCAGGCACCCTGGGTAAATGCATTCTTTCTCGTTGAAACCTATCTACAACTCACGGAGTAGTTCCGTGTCTCCTTGTTTTATTTTGAATAAGTCTTCCATTCTCTTCTCAAATTTTTGTGCACCAGAGTGTGCTTTTATAAATGAATCTGCAAGCTCAGCAAAAAAGTCAATAGAATTTTCAGGGAGAAAGAATACCAGGTTAGAGCCCCTTTGGTAAGTGTTTCCCCAAATTTTTTGACAAGGACTGATTCAATCTCTTGTTTTGTTAAGTCGTTCCCTTTTACCCCAGTTGTGAAAGCAGTCATATGGTCGCGTTGGTCAGTTGTTCCATCATATTTGGGAACATCAGGAATTTTAAACTTCTTGGGTATAGGCAAAGGTGCCGCACTAGGCTTCCACGGTTGTTGAGAATATCTATCAACATCGATGCTTTTGATAACATGTGGTACACCAGGAATTTGTTCGATGCGATCGTTCTGCTCCTTCATCTGTTTCTGCATGGTTAACAGTAATTTTGTAATTCTGAGTTATTAGATATACCTAGTCTCGTTTCGAGAGCTTCATTAGGAGTATCTCCTCTTCTTGAGTTTGCCAACCCATATTGAGGTTTTTCCATGGTGATGGTGTTATTGGGGGTGGCGTAGGCGGTGTAGGCAACCCTGCTGGTAATCCTCTCGCAAATTCCTGCAAAGCTTGGCTCACATACTCTGTAATCATTTGCTTTATATGATCTTGTTCCACAGTTTGATCATTATTACCATGGTTGTTATTGGATCTTTCTGGGGATTGTTCCCTTGAACCACGTGGGTTTCTGAAGGTGATGGAACTGGGGTTTCACTTCTTTGCTGGCTGTTGTCGTTGGGGTTTGACATAATTCAAAGGATATCACTTGGAAAGTAAACAAAGATTATCAGATTCACGGTAACGGAACCAATTTGTTTAACCAAAGAATTAGACCCTTTGACTGAAGCTTATTTTAAAGATGAATACGGGTTACTGATAATAAAGATAATGGAAAAATGAATAATAGACAATATTACAGAAATAAAAGATCGAAGTTGATTGTATTTCGAGAATCGGATGCCTTTACAAGCTGTATTCCCCTTCCTTATAAAGGAGATTCTTATAACGTACGACTGCTGCTATGATTACTCATTAATGACATTAATGAGGCGTTATAAAGGATAACGGTAAATAGGGGTTCAGTTACATAACGTTCGAGTAATCAATTGTGGGTTCGTGAATCTGCCCGTAGCTTTGTCTAGATTCATCCTGACCGTGCCTCCTCCCGTTTTGATCAAATATGACTTCCTGTGGCTGATAAGTTCGTGGGTTTACTGAACCGTGTCTCTTTGTACCGTACCTCTTCAAAGAGTTATTTCCAGCTATCGTGTTTTCCCGTGTCTACGTGACTAGTTGAGTTGTCAAAAGCTGGCTTATGTGTGAAACTCTTTTTTACCAATACAAGTACATATGTAATGATTATTGATAGTTCTTCTCGTGAAAGTTTATCTGATTCGCTAAAAGACTTTGTATACGGTCGAAATCAAGTACACCTGATTTCGTAGGTTCGAGTGGACGTTCCGAGTCCGAGTTCAGAATGGATCAGGCAAGCCCAGTAGATCGAGCTCGAGCCTGATGGCAGAGTACAAGGCTCGAGGGCCGAAGTACACAATGAATACCGAGGTCGAGTATACTTACCCCGAGATAATGCCGTTAGGGGCTTGTAACAGAATAAATGAGATTCCCGCAATGACATAGAAATCAAGGCGTGAATTCCAGAATAAATTTGTACGAATTCGTACTAGGCGGTTAGACAATTGTACAATTAGATTCCTTACTAGAAATGAAAATGTACCTTATATAGGACTCCCTTATTATATAAAGGGGAGCCCATTCATTTGTAAACATCATCAATCATTAGTAAAGAATATACACTCTTACTTTTTCGCTCATCTCCCATCAGAATTGTTCTTTAGCTTTATTGTCCTCTATTTACTGTTCATATTAGTGTACTCGAGGCCCCCATAGCTTGAGGTCGAGACTTGCTCATACACCGGTTTGATCTAACTTGTTTACTTAATTCATACGTTTGTCTTCTCGTTTATCAATCGGTATTGGATTAAATCACGTATCTTTTCAACCTCAACACAGATTTAATTGTTACTCAAATTTTAGGGTAAACAGTTTGGCACCTACCGTGAGGCCTAAGGATAATAGTGATTGTTTCAATGCTCATTTTTGATAACACACATTATTTTCACACTTGTTTTTGTCAAAGATTCTTTGTTTTCAGGTTAAAATATGTCAAACTCACAATGCACCCGTACACGGCAATGGTGGCCTTGGATTTCATGGGGAAAGCGATACTGTAACTGCTCCAGGGACCGGTGTACCACCGCTTAACTCCGGGGTTATGCCGATTGCGGAACCAGTCGATGTTAGTTCGCACATTGCTTTTAATGCAGACTTGGGCGCAGATCTCGGAGGAAAGTGTACGCGGGTAGGTCCGACCGGGTGATCAAGGAACACAGGGTCTAGGAGACGGGGGAGTTAGCCTCCAGGTAATCTTTGAAATGCTACAAGCTCAGTAGGTTGCTATCGCTAAGCTATAAAGTCAATAAAAGACTCCGAGTGTGGTTGAACCAGTAATCACTCACCATACTGAGCCGGTGCTGGAAATTTCGAACGGTAACGAATCGGAGACTGACCCTACAATCATGAAAATGCTCGAAGAGATCACCATAAGAATCGAGTCAGGAGGAAAACGGATCGAAGATAATGTCAAAAAGGTAAAGACATACAACTTCCGAGTCGATCGAATACCGGGGGCACCTCCGACTTTAAAGGGTTTGGACTTCAAAAAGTTCGCGTAGAAGACTTTTCCCCCGAGCGCGGCCCCGAAGCCTATTCCAAAGAAGTTTCGCATGCCTGTCATACCTAAATACAACAGGACCACCGATCCTAACGAACATATCACTACGTACACATGCAATATAAAAGGGTATGACTTAGAAGAAAATGAGATCGAGTCCGTTTTGTTGAAAAAAATTAGGGAAACTTTGTCTAAGGGAGCAATGATTTGGTATCACAACTTACCACCGAACTCCATTGATTTATTTGCCATGTTAGCTGATTCTTTTGTGAAGGCGCACGCTGAGGCCATAAATTTGCAACGAGAAAATCAGATGTTTTCAAGATAAGATAAAGAGGCAACGAGATACTGAGGGAGTTCGTATCCTGATTCCAAATGGAGAGAATGGAGTTACCATTAGTTACGAATGATTGTTCCATTCAATATTTCACACAATGGTTAAATAGCGATGTTCGATAGCATCACGACAATTGAAGCAAAATCTGGTTGAATATCCTGCTATAACATGGGCAGACATACATAATCGCTATGAATCAAAGATCAGGGTCGAGGATGACCAGTTGGGAGCCCCCTCGGGGTCAGTTCAGTCGAACCGATTGGCGGTAAGAACCTCGAGGGATATTGATAGAGAACCAAGGTCAAACAGAGAACGGTACCAGCCATATGTTGCAGATCGAAGAAATAATAGTTCGGGACGCAATCCCCCCCGGAATGATCGAGGGAAAAAACCTCGGTGACTCATGAGTAAGAATGGATTTGACAAGTACACCGATCCCGCAAAATCACCTCGATTATCGGAGTATAACTTTAGCATCGATGCCTCGGGTATCGTTTCGGCCATTGGAAGGATTAAAGACACCAGGTGGCCTAGACCTATAGAAACTGACCCTTCTCAGAGGAATCCTAACTTGGTGTGCAAATACCATGGCACACATGGCCACAGGACCAAAGACTGCAAACAGATGAGAGAGGAAGTAGCTCGATTATTTAACGAAGGCCACCTTCGAGAATTCCTCAGTGACAGAGCCAAAGATTACTTCAGGGAAAGAGACGCCAATAGAAAGTATTAACAAGAAGAGCCTCAACATGTTATCCACATGATCATTGGTGGGGTAGACAACCCACAAGGACCTGTTGTCACGACCCAAAATCCTATCTTAGGTCGTGATTGCGCCCAACAGCGGGGTCATGCAAGCCAACACTCAATTTACTAAGGGTTCTTTCTTATTAGATTAAACATCTCAACATACACTCAGTTTTTAAAACTTAAAACATGAATCGACAAGGATAATTAGCCAGTTTTTAATCAAAAGCAGTCATGAAGAGGCGTGAGCCAATATATATACAAACCCGAAATCCATAATAACTATCACGTGTGTGCCAGGAACTAGTGTCACAAGTCCTACGGGCATACTAACAGAATATACAAAAGATATAATATACAGTCCCACTGTCTGAAGGAAATAGACGGGATATAAGCAAAAGAAACTCCATGGTGCTGCCGGAGATCGCCAGAAAAAAAGCAGTTTACCGTGAAGTCAGGTCCGTCTATAATCAAAGTCAAGCTCCGGTCCGACAACCGGATGCACCAGCCTCAGAACTTGTACAATTAAGTACAGAAGCGTAGCATGAGTACATAAATATATATGTACCCAGTGAGTATCCCGCCTAACCTCGAAGAGGTAGTGACGAGAGGTCGACATGACACTCACTAAGGTCCAACAATATAATTTAACAGAATATGATGGAAACGGTAGGCATGTAAGGGCAGTGAAGCAACACACATATATAAGGCACTGAAATCCAAGGAAGTACTGAGAATGAATAAAACAATTACTACTTCACCTTCCCCCAATTATCTGTCAGATCAATGTCCATGAATTTAGTAACAAATAAATCATGCGCATGCAGGGTAAGGACAACCGGCCGGAGTCATAAGATAGTCATGTCCGTGCATTGCCGAGGGTCGAACGGCCCGAAGCATAAGTGCGCCTTACCATAAAGTACTCACATCTATGCACTGCCGAGGATCGAACGGCCCGAACCAAAAGTGCATCTTTGCCATAAAGTAATCCTTTCTATGCACTGCCGAGGATCGAAAGGCCCGAACCAAAAGTGCATCTCTCAATCCTCCGTGGAATACGACCCGTTCCCATAAGAGTGGGGGAAATCACACTCCGCCCGCAGAATGTAAATTGCGAAGCGGTCACATGCACACACATTATTCCTTTTTAAATTACTTTTCAGTGAACAATTCCTTACAAGTTTTCTCAAATTCCATGACCTCAGGGAAATAAGCCGCATGTAACATTTAGTCTATTAAGCATATAGTTCATATGAAGTAACACACAAGGCATGATGTGGGCCTAACTACCCGGACATAATAGTAATAGCCGCTACGTACGGACTCTCATCACTTTGTACGTACGTAGCCCCCACAATTATCACATATAGAATTTAAATCATCTAGGGGGACAGTTCCCCCTTACAAGGTTAGAAAGGAGACTCACCTCGTGTCGAATCTACTTTCCGGACCAAGAACGTGCCCGAAACTCCGAACTCTACACATGAGGACTCGAAACTAGCCAAATATTATACAAATACATCAATTTATGCTCAAAGTATGGAAATTCTCCTACTTATTTAGTAAATTCATCATTCTTGAAGAAATCCCAAAATTCACCCCGGGCCCGCACACTCGGATTCTGAAAATTCACGAAGGAACCTCTCACCCATAACCTAAGGATCGTTAATACATGATTTTTACTTGATTTCATAGCTAATTGAGGGATAATTCTCTAAATTCCCGAAAGCCCTAAGTTACTACCCAATTCTTGATTTTTACTAATTAAGAAGGTTAACTTAACTAAGACTTCATGAATTAAACCAAATTTGGGATGAAATTTACTTACCTCACAGTGGTTGGATCGTGGATCTCCTTTCCCAAGCTCTCAAAGTGTTTTAATGGAGGGAGGAATGAAGAAAAAAATGAAGAATCCCGTATTTAAGAAACACACTGCCTGACAGTGGTTCCGCACCTGCGGCTCAAGGACCGCATCTGCGAGCAAAGGCTCGCACCTGCGGAAATGGACGAGGAAGCCTGGGCCCGCACTTGCGGAGAGGAGACCGCACCTGTGTCTCCGCTCTTGCGGAACTTTTTCCGCACCTGCGAGAAATGGGCTGCCCGCTGGGGGTCACACCTGCGAGGCTGGGACCGCAGGAGCGGTCCTGCACCTGCGACTGGGCAACCGCATCTGCGGTCACACCAGAACAGGTGCACCAACAGCTATTTCAGCTGGTTTTTTGGCCTTGTGTGGTGTATAGGAGGCACTTAGGCCCACCCGAGCCCCTGTACAAATATACCAACAAGTCCCAAATCATAATACAGACTCGCTCGAGCCTTCGGAACACCCAAAACAACGCTAAAACTCAAAATCACACCTCAAAACCCCTAGAACCAAACTTAGGAACTTTAAGTTTCCTTGACTTTGTTAACAATGCGCTGAACTGACCTATACTACTCGGAATGACACCAAATTTTGCACAAGTCATTAATGACATAACGGAACTATTCTCGATCTCAGAATTCCATCCGGACCTCGATAACTCAAAAACACGTCCCAAACCACAATAGGAACCTAAGGAACTCTTATTTCAATATTGGGCGCCAAAACGCTCCCGGGTCATCCAAAATCCATTCCGAACATATGCCAAAGTCCGAAATCAAAATACGAAGCTACCGGAACCGTCGAAACTCGATTCCGAGGTCGTTTACTAAAAATGTTGACCGAAGTCAAACTTGGCCTTAAAGGCCAACCTTAAGGAACCAAGTGTTCCTATAGCATTCTAAACACTTCCGAATCCCGAACCACCAGTCCCCGCAAGTCATAAGTCATAAATAAGCCGCTATGGGAAGTTTTATTTTGGGGAACGGGGTCCGATAACGCAAAATGACCGTTCGGGTCGTTACCCCTGTCTTCAAACGCACCAAAGTGTCGATCACGTGGGAGAAACGAACCCGAGACTACATGCCCGAAGGCACCCTTACATTCAACGACGAGGATACATAAGGCCTCTCTCAGCCACATAACCACGCCCTGGTAATTTCTATTTTGCTGAATAATATTCAAGTTAAACGTGTTCTTGTGGATCCAGGTAGCTCGACAAACATAATCAGGTCAAGGGTGGTAGAGAAACTCGGATTGCTAGATCAAATAATTCCTGCATCTCGAGTCTTAAACGGATTTAACATGGCTAGGGAAACGACAAGGGAGAGATAATCCTACCAGTGAACGTAGTCGGGACCATCCAGGATACAAAATTTCATGTCATTGAAGGTGACATGAGGTACAATGCACTGCTCGGAAGGCCGTGGATCCACAACATGAGGGAGGTACCATCGACCCTTCACCAAATGATGAAGTTTCCAACAATAGATGGTGTGAAAAAGGTTTACGGTGAACAACACGTGGCAAATGAAATGTTTGTAGTTCATGAGTTGACGGCGACACCAGCACCTTCGACCTCAGGAAAATCAAGCATAAAAGACAAACAGATGGCTAAATAGCAATCACCATTCCCATCCTCGTCCGAGTTAGAGGAACATGTAATCGAGGAAGAAGAATAGGATTTCCTTACACCTCGAGATTTCGTCGTTGCCGAGGAATCAAATGCAACAAAATCAATGATCGAGGAGCTGGAACAAGTGATACTGATCGAGCATCTACCCGGACGAAAGGTATTCCTGGAAAGAGATTAACCCTCGAACTCAGGAAAAAACTTATTCAATTCCTTATCAATAACATAGATTGTTTCGCTTGGTCCCATTTAAACATGACAGGGATTCCACCGGAGATAAAAACGCATCAGCTAAGTCTCGACCACAGATTTAAACCAGTGAAGCGAAAGAGAAGGCCCCAGTCCGAGGTAAATCATGCATTCATAAAGGACGAGGTAACTAAACTTCTCAAAATAGGGTCTATTAGGGAAGTAAAATACCCCGAATGGTTGGCCAATGTGGTTGTAGTCCCTAAAAAAGGAAACAAACTTAGAATGTGCGTAAATTACAAGGATTTGAACAAGTCATGCCCTAAAGACTCCTTTCCACTGCCTAACATCGATCTATGATCAACGCCATGGCCGGCCACGAGATCCTTACCTTTCTTGATGCCTATTATGGTACAATCAAATTCACATGAACCCGGAGGACCAGGAAAAAACCTCATTTGTCACCAAGTATGGAACATATTGTTACAATGTAATGCCCTTCGGGCTAAAAAATGCAGTAGCTACATACCAAAACCTAGTTAATAGAATGTTCGAGCAACATATAGGTAAATCAATGGAAGTTTACATTGATGACATGTTAGTTAAGTCCCTACGTGCAGAGGACCATTTGAATCATTTGTAGGCAACGTTCGAGATTTTGAGAAAATACAACATGAAACTCAACCCTGAGAAATATGCTTTTGGAGTTGGATCGGGAAAGTTCCTAGTTTCATGGTGTCAAATAGGGGGATCAAGATCAACCCCAACAAAATTAAATCCATAGAAGACATCACCATCGTGGACAATGTAAAAGCCGTACAACGGCTAACCGATCGGATAACTGCTTTGGGCCGATTCATCTCGTGGTCGTCATATCGGAGTCAAAAGTTCTTCTCTTTACTCAAAAAGAAAAATAATTTCATGTGGACCCTAGAGTGCCAACAAGCATTGGAGGAATTAAAGCGATACTTATTGATCCCGCCTCTGCTGCACACCCCGAAGGCGAATGAGAAACTATACCTATACTTGGATGTGTCCGAAGTTGCGGTAAGTGGCGTACTAGTTCGAGAAGAGAAAGGTACACAATTTCCTGCTTATTATGTAAGTCGACCCTTAGGAGATGCTGAAACTAGGTATCCACACTTAGAGAAGTTAGAACTTGCATTAATAATCTCATCTAGAAAATTGAAACCATATTTCCAGTGTCACCCCATATGTGTGTTAACTACTTATCCACTCCGAAATGTTTTGTACAAACCCGAATTTTCGGGCCAATTGGCCAAACGGGCCATTGAACTTGGCGGGTACAATATTGAATGTCAACCCCGAACGGCTATCAAGTCTCAAGTTCTAGCGGACTTCATGGCTGATTTTACTCCAACCCTCGTACCCGAAGTAGAGAAGAAACTTCTACTAAAATTGGGTACGTCATCGGGGGTATGGACCCTCTTCACGGACGGAGCCTCAAATGTGAAACGGTCTGGGCTCGGTATAGTTTTGAAATCGCCTACGGGTTGCACTATCAGACAATCTATCAAAACTCCCAGGTTGACTTACAATGAGGCCGAGTATGAGCCATGATTGTAGGTCTCGAATTAGCTAAAAGCCTGGGGGCAGAGGTCATCGAAGCTAAGTGTGACTCCTTGCTGGTGGTGAACCAAGTGAACAAAAGTTTTGAGGTTCGGGAAGACAGGATACAAAGGTATTTGGACACGTTGGAAGTGATATTGCACTGCTTCAAGGAGTGGACCCTAGATCACATGCCTCGAGAACAAAACGCCGAGGCCGATGCACTTGCAAATTTGGGGTCATCATTCGAAGAAGATGATATTGTCCCGGGAACTGTTGTCCAGCTATCGAGATCCGTGGTCGAGGAAGGTCATGCCGAGATAAACTCTACAAGTTTGACTTGGGATTAGAGGAATAAATATATTGAATATTTGAAGCATGGAAAGCTCCCTTCGAACCCTAAAGAGTCGAGAGCCCTACAGGCTAAAGCAGTCCGATTCATGATAAATGAAGACGGAACGTTGTACATGAGGACCTTCGATGGACCATTGGCGGTGTGCTTAGGACAGGGGGACACCGATTATGTTTTGTGAGAAGTTCACGAAGGCACTTGTGGGAACCACTCCGACGCTGAATCTTTGATTCACAAAATTATTAGAGCAGGATACTACTGGGATAACGTGGAGAAAGACACTAAGGAGTTTGTTTGAAAATGTGATAAATGCCAAAGGTTTGCACCGATGATCCATCAGCCCGGAGAACAACTCCATTCGGTCCTATCCCCGTGTCCATTCATGAAATGAGGGATGGATATCGTCGGCCCTCTGCCAACGGCACCAAGTAAAGCTAAGTTCATTTTATTTATGACTGACTAATTTTCTAAATGGGTGGAAGCACAAGCCTTCGAGAAGGTCAGAGAAAAAGAAGTCAGACGTCATATGGGATCACATCATGTGTCGATTCGGGATTCCTGCTGAAATTGTATGCGACAACGGGAAGAAATTCATGGGCAACAAGGTAGCAAAGTTTCTCGAAGAGCACAAATAAAGAGGATCTTATAGACACCATATCACCCAAGTGCCAACGGACAGGCCGAATCCACAAACAAGACTATTATCCAAAACTTGAAGAAAAGGTTGAATGATGCTAAGGGGAAATTGAGGGAAGTTCTGGCCGAGGTCTTTTGGGCGTACAGAACGACATCAAAATCCAGCACGAGGAAAAATCCGTTCTTCTTGGTATATGGCTCCGAGGCCTTAATCCCAGTCAAGGTCGGAGAACCTAGCACCAAGTTTCGACATGCAAATGAGGAATCAAATCACGAGGCTATGAACACTAGCCTCGAGCTATTGGATGAAAAACTAGAAGATGCTCTTGTTCGGATGGCCGCACAGAAACAAAGAATCGAGAGATATTATAATAGAAGGGCTAACCTTCGCCATTTCGAAATCGGGGACTTAGTTCTAAGGAAAGTCACCCTCAATACTCGAGACCCGAATGAAGGGAAACTAGGCCTAAATGGGAAAGGACCATATCGAGTTATCGGAAAAGGATCTTACAAACTTAGCACGATGGAAGGCGAACAATTTCCAAATAATTGGAATGTATCACTGCTCAAACGATGTTATTGCTAAGGTATGACTTTCTCCCTTTTTCCATTTGTATTTAAGACTAACTCACTACAGATGTTCGATCGAGTACGTTGAGGGCACCCCTCTACACGAAGACCTTAGGTTTTAAAGCACGCGTTGCACTCTTTTTTCCTTAGATCGGGTTTTATCCCAAATGGGTTTTTTCCGGAGAGGTTTTTAACGAGGCAACAACTATGTGCTACCTAAGGAAAATTCAACAGTATCCAAGGATTCTTTCAACCAACCTCGAACACTAGGGGGAATCACCTCGGAGGCTATATTTTCGAGAAAAATACTTCACGCCAAAGAGGGCCTTGACAGGAAAACTTTGTAATGGGCCAAACAGTCAGAAGAACCGTGTCCATATAGAATGGCCAAGTCCCGAAGGCAAAACATGTACGCATGTATGACTTATTCAAAGAAGTATTCTTTCTATATTAAACACTTTGTGTCTTGAAGAAATTTACTACTATACGAGCCCCATACTTGTGATTCTCTGTGAGAAACGACTCAAGGGACAAAACACAAATACACTTCCACTACTGGGACTGTCATCGACAGTCAGCACATTTGAGTTGTCTAAACTCAAACATATAAGACCTCAAAGAGGCATACCTCGACGTAAAGGACAAGGCCATCATACTTGGGGACTAACATTTCGAACAGAATTCGAAATGCTATTGGGGAACATGTCCATGAGACATGCCCGAAGGCTACGACCATATTAAAGACCACGGTCATATAGCCTGGAGACGTCCGAGTTCCGCTATAAACTAAAGGCCTTCAAATACTTCAAAAACCCAGTTAATTAAAGGCTACCTTCAGCAAAATAATAAAAAGGCTTCGATAAAATCAGCCCTCGAGAAACCTCAAGACGTATCGAATTACTTACTCACAAACTTGTGCTACGCCATTAAAAACAAAAGAGTTACGATTGACACTGAACCCTCGAAAAAGCTAATGGGTAAAAGATGCTTGCAAGGCATAAACATAAAAATTTTCACTATGTCTTTTAA
This sequence comes from Nicotiana knightiana, assembly GCA_005239525.1. Classification (NCBI taxonomy): domain Eukaryota; kingdom Viridiplantae; phylum Streptophyta; class Magnoliopsida; order Solanales; family Solanaceae; genus Nicotiana; species Nicotiana knightiana. The sequence continues at coordinate 176,813 of ML401980.1, read as the reverse complement.
GCCGAAAAGGGGAAATATTAGCCATCTCTTAGAGGCCATAATGGCCCGACTTAAAAGATCCTAAGGGCCGATACACTTAGGTTCGAGACCTCGTTCTCACCCCATCCAAATCCAAAGGCCCGACTTCAGTGAGGTCGAAACCCATAGCATGAATCTCTTCAAGGGTCTCCCTCCGAGATTGGCACCTGGCCAAGTCGTTGCTTCGCTTTTCCTGGTCGGCAACTTCCCTCAGCTCCTTTTGAGCAGCTTTGGTGTCCCTTAAATACACGACAATAGTTTTATCAGCCATGATCTGTGTCTTCTTAATCTCGGCCCTCACTTCAACAACCTCGGCCTTGGTCTTGGAAAGTTTGGCCTCGAGCTCGGCGATCTTTTTGGCGTGGGCCATACTACTCTCTTTGATACCCCGGAGCTGGGTCTCGACTGATGCCAACTTGGTTAAGGCATCTTCTTTCTCCGCAGCAAGGTGGTCCATATTTTCCCTCCACCGATTACACTCAGCATTCACCCGATCTACCTCGCCTCGAAGCTGCCCAATCATCTCCACTTTTTGCTGCAGCTGAGACATCGAAGTGTTAGTCTCCACAGTTGGGATGAGAAGACCATACTCTTTCAAAATGACAGTTACCTGCTTATCTAGCTCAGCCTCATACTCTCGAGCCTTGGCCAACTCTGCCTGAAGGTCTTTATGCTCCTCCTCCTTTTGACTACAAAGGATCCTCAAGACCTTTCACCCAAGGACTTGTTCAGATCGGCCTCACACTGGCTCAGGTCGGCCTTAAACTTGGTAAAATCCTACAAAAGAAAAAAGGTTATCAATTAAGGTAAGGCGAAGAAAGGTAAATTACAATGTTAAGAATTAATTCTTACTTTGGAGAAGAGACGGTGGGCCTCCTCGAAGGTGGACGATGCATCAATGAGGTCGGAATCATCAAACCCAGTGAAGAAATCCTGGAAAGGATCATTTTCACTGGGGACTCCGCTCAAATCAGGAGTTCTCAAGGCCCCAGCTTCCCTTATAGCGTCCTCGGAGTAAGCCGGTAACGACAAAGAATGACCCGTTGTCATGGCCTCGGGCAGGTTGCTTGAGGCGCTCTGTTCGGTCATGGGAACCTCATAATTTGTCTTCTTTGGTGTGCTCATCAAAGGTCGAGGAACAAACGTAACCTCAGGTGATTCAGGGGCTTTGCCTTCATCTCTCTTCGAGGTTTCCTCACCTCGAGGATGGACCTATTACTCGGAGGGCTCAAAGGCCTCAATTGGTTTTCTGTTTTGAGTCAACATCGCCAAATCCTCGCCCTCATCTTCCTCATCATCCATGAACTGGTGGACTGAGTATATATCCACAAGAATGATATTCTTATTATGTCTCCGAGCAGGGCCCGCTTTATCTTGGGGGTCTTAGAGCTTCGAACCCCTTTTTCTCTTATGATCCTTCTTCGATTTCGGAATCGGGGACTCGATCCTTTCTCCAGGAGGGGCCGACCTCATTTCAGAAAAATCCCTAATGCCTGCATAAGTTAAAATAAAGTATGAGAAAGAGTCTCCGATAAAGAAGAAAGTATTAGGATTTTACCATGATGTTTGGCTTCCCATTTGCCCTTCGACAGGTCACGCCATTTGCGTTTGTCATACGAAGAGGTCGTGGCTAGTTTTCGGACCCAGTATTCGCGATTGGGGATTGCATGGGGCATCCAAGTGAACGTTGCAAACAAAGGTAAGAGCTCATGCAAAACATAGTCAAAATGCGGCAAATTACTGGGGAGACAACTCCACTTACGGCCGAAGTTCCACTTTTTTAGGAACGACATTCTCTCCTCGGGGATGATGTCGCTGGTCCTCATTCAAATGAACCTGCTCATCCAACCTCGATCTCTATCTTCATTGTTGCTGGCAAAGAAGGACTTGGTTGGCTGGTGTTGGAGTTTAATCAACCCTTGGAAGAGCTGAGGCCGGTACAGGCGAATTAAATGGATAAGGGTGAACTCGAGCCCCTCGGCCTTGCTGGAGATGTAGCGGAGCATGATCACTATTCGCCAGAAGGATGTGTGGATTTGACCGAGGGTGACTTGGTATCTTTGATATAAATCAATCACAATTGGATCAAGGGGACCCAACGTGAAGGGATAAGTGTAAACACTTAGAAATCCCTCCATGTAAGTGGTGATGCTCTCCTCGTGGGTGGGGATCTGTACCACGACCCCATCCACCCAACCGCAATCCTTTTTCATTGCATCGAGGTTTTTCTCCGTTATCGAACAAATGTACCTCAAAGCATGTTCACATCGACCAGGAACATCGGGGGGATTTTTAACAGTGAAGTCTTTCTTTAAGGTGCAAGCGCGGGGAACGACTTCGTGAAAGGCTGACGCTTTGCCGCCGACCGGACGGGAAGAGGAGGAGGAAGTTCCCTCTTTTTGAGGAACAGTTTTTGAAGCTTTTGCCATTGTTTCTGGTCGAAATAAGCGAAAAGAGTTGGCGTTTGATAATGTTTATCACTAAGCGGGCGGAGAAGCTAGTGGCGAAGGAGAAGGAGATCAAGATAAAAGAAGATGAGAGGAGTTGCAAAGAGGACGTAAAGTTCTTAATGAGATAATAAACCCTGTATTTATAGGGGAGAGGCAACGTTTCGGCGGTGTAATGCAAACCACCACGGGCGCGCATTTAATGTTTTGGGAAAACGTACCGACGGGATGTTTCAGTCACCTCGAACGCTTACATCAGGGGGATGATGTCATTATCAGGGACTCCAAAAATTCGAGGCTCAAATCGTTTCTTATCATTCTATTCTAAGAAACGCGGGAACTATCTGTATATGGTCGAAATCAGGTACGCCCGATTTTGTAGGTTCGAGGGGACGCTCCGAGTCCCAGGCAAGCCCAGTAGATCGAGCTCAAGCCTGATGACAGAGTACAAGGTTCGAGGGCCGAAGTACACAATGAATACCGAGGCCGAGTATACTTACCCCGAGATAATGCCGTTAGGGGCTTGTAACAGAATAAAAAAGATTCCCGCAATGGCACAAATATCAAGGTGTGAATTCCAGAATGAATTTGTACGAATTCGTACTAGGCGGTTAGACAGCTGTATAATTGGAAATGTACTTTATTTAGGACTTCCCTATTATATAAAGGGGAGCTCATTCATTTGTAAACATCATCAATCATTAGCAAAGAATATACACTCTTACTTTTTCACTCATCTCTCATCAAAATTGTTCTTTAGCTTTATTGTCCTTTGTTTACTGTTCATATTAGTGTACCTCGAGGCCCCCACAGCTCGAGGTCGAGACTTGCTCATACAACGGTTTGATCTAACTTGCTTACTTAACTTATACGTTTGTTTTCGTGTTTATTAATCACTATTGGAATAAATTACGTATCTTTAAGACCTCAACTCAAATTTAATTGTTACCTAGATTTTAGGGGAAACAGAGTTGTCACATGCGTACCCAGTGGTGAAGCTAGGAATTTACTTAAGGGTATTCAAATTTAAAGTGAAAAAAAATTTCGACAAAAGGTGTTCAATATGTGTTATATACCTCTAAAACGTAATATTTTATCTATATACACAATGCAATTTCGACGAAGGGTGGTCAAACCACCGTGCATACCAAAGATTATATTTGGTAACTATAGTTGTATCAAAGTTGGATAAATTTGTAGCGAAAGAGATGCTATAAGAAGATCTTCCAAATACAACCCTTATAGCCCGTTGAAATCCCATAGAAATAAAAAAAAACCCAATAGAAATGAAAATGAACCTTGCATGTTAATAAACCTTGCAAATATGCAAGGTTAAATTTTTTAAACATCTACCGAGCAACAATCTGAAATAACAAAACTTATTAAATATCATAATTAAATTTGCTATCCAGATAGAATCAAGAATTAGCCCAAAAAATCACAATATTAATTCAGGCATTTTTACTTTTTCAAGAATTTAAGAAAAAAGGATTACAATTGAATGTTCTTTAGTGAAGTTTGTATATATTTCATCATTTTTTATTTTAATAAGTTGACAATATAAAATTACATATATGCTCCCATGACTAATTTTATTGCTCCAGGACTACAAAGATAAGACTTTTAGCTTTGTTAATTAAATTCGAAATACAACAATAGTTTATATAGAGACCAAATTTTCAGCATAAGATAAGCGAATTTTCACAAAATACAGATTACTGGGCCTTGCTTAAGCACGGGCAAAGGTAATCTAATAAATCATATAAGGGGTTATGTGCGTCCGCCTGCACGATCAAAAATATGCCAAGGAACTCCGCCCCCGGTTTCATCACATAACATATGCAATTAACATTTCAGCAAATAATAACGCACAGACTTCAAGATAAATAAACAACTCATAACGAGAGACTATCACAGTAATGCTACCCAAAAATCTATATTATCTCCACTATGTTAATTGAGTCTCTAGGATGTACAAAAATTAATAGACAAATGCTGATGACTTAGCCTGGCTATGCAAAAGAATACATTTAAACCAAGGTCAGTACTAAATATCAATAGTGGGACTCACCAAAAGGAAGAAATATGGAGAAGCCACTAGCCGCTAGAAACATCACGGTGTCTTGGCAAATAGTCAATTGAATTGGACTAAGGAGGTCAAGTTTGATTTGGTTTCAGAAGGGTTTGATTTGAATTCGGAAAATTTAGTTTCATAGTAATGGCCTAAGGAGGTCAAGTTTGACTAAAGTCGATAATTTGAGTAAACGACCTCGGAATCGGAATTTAAAAGTTTCAGTATATTCGTATGGCGATTTTAGACTTGAACTTTTATTCGGGTGGTCCGCGAACGATTCAACGACTTATTGTTGGAAGTTGGCATTTTGAAAGTTTTTGAATTTGCAAAATTTGACTTGGAGCGGACTTTGGTGTTATCAGACCCCGTTTGGTATTTTGAGCCCTAGGACAAGTTCGTGTTGTTATATCGGACTTGTGGGTGAAATTTGGTTCCATTCCGAGTTGTCTAAATATGGTTCGTCGCATGCAGAGTTAGTTGAAAGAAGTTAGAAGTTTGGAAAGTCGATTAGTTTGGTTTCGGGTGTGATTCTTGACTGTGATATTATTTTACATGTTTTGAGATCTCAAGTAGGTCCGAGTTATGTTTAAAGACTTATTGGTATGATTGGACGGAGTCCAAGGTGGCTCGGGTGAGCATGTTGAAGTTGGCAGATTTTTGCTAGTGTTGGTGTGCTTCGCGATCGCGAAGAAGAAAATTTGGAGGGGCAGTTGTTGCTCTTCACAAATGAGAAGGAGGCCTTGCAAACGCGATGGAGGATCTTTGCAAACACGGGGGTGACTTCGCGAATGCGTAGAAGGGAAGGGGCCGG